>KB295394.1:102115-147051 GCA_000328365.1 Capitella teleta | reverse complement strand
CTGGTATATTATAGAAACCCAGTTCATCACATTCAACGTTAGCACCCCCTCAAGACTTCCACTGGAATCACATCAATTCCACAAGAGTGAAATCCCACCGCGTGACAGAATCGTGATCCGGGGACACTCAATCTGAGTGTGTTTTTATAGATTAAAAAAAAAAAAAAATTATATATATAAAATATAGAAATAAAATACCAAAAATAATTCTAATTATGCATTTTCGTCGTTGCTTCCAAGTATATGTTCTGAAGCTCGTTGATAATCTAGATGAAACTACATAGCAGACAAAAGCAGACAACTTTGTATGTGGCATTGACGTATAGTTTATTTAAGAGAAAAAGACTATAAGGGGCCAGTGTTTGTATTTTTTTTTTTTTTTGATCTAGTAGATTTTGAAAAAAGAGATTGATTAAAACACTTACATTAATTGATCTCTCATACTCGCCAGTCTCGCTTTCGATGCCTATAGCCTCAGTCAGCATTCTCCCCATATCTCTCAAGGCAAGGTACCATTCGAAGTCCAAAAAGCATGGTGTAAGAATGCATCTATTGGACCATCCCTGAATGACAACAAATGAATAGCTGAATCCTGATTAAGTGATCCATGGAACTGACACACGTTGATATGGCGGTTCTAATTGATTGGTCGATGGGTTGGAGAGGGTGGTGTCTTGCTGGTTCTAAGTTTCGAATGAACCAGCTTCACTAACTAAAAATCCACTCCACAGCAGCAGCGCTTGCTGGGAATGAGATGAGCATGTCTACAAACAGGTGAAAGCACAGGCTTCTGTATTGCTGGTTCAGTGCTGGCCATTTAAGTTATTGTATGCAGTATAGTCAGCTATGAAATTATCATTCAAATTGAGGCTTGTTTAAAAGTTCTCAATAGCCAAGTCACTGAATTTTTCCACAGGTGTCCAAATTGAGCTGCTGAAATCTCCAAATCCCCCCCTAAAAAAAAAAAAAAAAAACAAAAAAAAAAAAACACCAAAAAATAAAAGAACAAAAAACAAAAAAAAATCCCCGAAACAGAGCGTACCTCCGTCTGATTATGAGAATATTCAGAGGCCATTCTGTCTAGAAGTATAGCATAGGCACAGTTATCTGTCATCAATGAGCCACGAAACAGAAGCACAATTGATATTATGATATGCATAAATATGTTCTTTAAGACTGCGCGGTACCAATAATAATGTCCTTTTCAGTCAAGACCACAATGCACCTAAGGTGCACACCCTGGTGTAGTCAAATTTTTGAATGTCATTCTCAAATGGCCAATCATTGCACAAGAAGGAAAGCAACAAATTTATCATGCGGCTTTCAAGCATTACTTCACTCTATTTACATTTCATGGAGGTTGCATTGCATTGCTAATCCATATCTGAATGTATGCTTGGATTTCGAGCCTTTTGGACCTATATTCCAGGTAAGTTTTTAATGTCCTATTTAGTGCACGGTGTAATCCAGCTCCCATTTCAGCTATTGTGCACATATGAGCAGAGGCAACAAATTCGTGAAACACAGTGGATCTCACCATCACTTATCCGTTCTGACGTGAAATATACGCGGCATTCTTCTCAGGAGCACGCTACGCACGATGCAGATGTCCAACGAAATACTTTTGATAATTCGAAACTTTCCCAGCGGACCGAGGCCTCTGGAAGTGCGCGGAAATTGGCGAATTAGACCGAATAGCCGGGAATGGCATGGAGAGAATGTCACTCAGGGGAAACTCTGCGTGAAGCTGAGAGATTTGGAAAAGAGAAGATCAAGGACGTGGCTAATGCAATGTTGACAGATAGGGAGCCAATTATCACGCTGAAAGCAGCTGGAAAACAAGCCTTGGGCATAATCCATTTATGGATATGGAAGATGAAGTGGGGAGGGGTTATGGCGAGGAGGATGCAGAAGGAGCAGAAAGCATAGCACAGTACAACACAGCACAACACAGAACAGCATAGCACAGCATAGCACAATATACTATGTATAGTAGGGTGCACATGCCATTGATTGTGATCTGAATGGAAACCGAAAGCCCCATTCCAAAGACAATCGTATTAATAAGTAGATTGCCAAGTTTTTGTTTTTGTTTTTTTGTTTTTTTCTTGCATGGGGCCAAGTCGTTCCCATTTCGCTGAACGGTTTTCTGGTTTCCAGGAAATCCTTTCTCCACCCCAGTTCATCATCAAGAACGAAACCACTTTTTCCAGAAATTTATAGAATTCCACCGAAGTAGCAAATAGCTCTATACGTGTACACATTGAATTGCACTCCACGTAAGCGAATGCCGATTTGATGCCAGTAAGTAGGCGCGCTCTTAATCCTCTTATTCGTTGACAACCGTTGTCAACTTGTCATAATTATAATTGTATTCATCTTGCAATGTTGGCATATAATAATTCAGCATCCCTTTTTAACCACTTTATATATTAAGTTCGAGTTTCGATGCCCAGACCGGGAAGTAAAGTGGTGAGTTTTTCCCCCGAACAAACATTAAATCTCTAAATTAAAGGGATAATTTCAAAACGCTTTGTTTCGTGTGATGACATACTAAATGACAATTAAAATTAAATGGATTTTTTACCTTTAACCCCCACATAAACAGCTAATCACGTTAAATCAATACTTTTTGGCCTCATATTTTAGAGTGACCTTAACCGTCGAATACCATTCCGCTTCATATCAAGGTTGACTATATTCCACTTGATAAATAGGGTATTTGACAAATGTATCGATCCTGGGTCTGTTGAAGGGAAGCAAGCGAATAAGACCAGCTGGAATTGCCAGTTTGAATGGCTCAAAAGTGCCATCTTTGTGCGATGTGAATGCAATTTTGCTCACTTCACAATTCCGAGAAAGAGGGAAGAAATTGAGGTCATCATTGGTGCGGCCCTTCTTTTCCATAGCCACAGAGGGGTAATTCTGGAGATTGAGTGGAATTCCAGCCGATCGTATTCATATGGGATAACCACACCTGACAAATTGCGGTGATTCCTTGATGCAATTGATACGAAATCAATTCCCGGTCACAAGATCCATCCATCGCCGTCTTTGAATCCATGCTCTGAAGTCGTTGTACATGGCCATTGTAGTGTAGAGTTTTTGCGTGTATGGGGATGTGGCGAGTGGAAATGCACTTCGAGGTTTTGGATCGAATTTCATGCCGCAATTTAGCTCAGTCAAGGTTGTGAGTAATTTTGCGTAATTAGGGTAGACGCCGAACACGCTGAAAGGAAGGGTAAGTAATAGGTCAGGCTATCATGAAGGATGGCTAGACGAGGGCTTGTGTCCGTCGAGAAGAGCGTTCTTGTGTTACGTACCAAGTGCAGAACAAAGAAGGTGCAGCGTGCCCTCTGAGTATAAGCATTATTAGTTGCATCAAACTGTTCTTATTCAAACATTTAAGGAAGTAGGCTTATGCTAAAGACCAACTTTTTGCATGAATGTATAATGCCAAAAAATCTCGATTTCCTTTAGAGTTTCTGTCGGGCACATCGTCTTGATTTGAGATCGCCAAAAAGTAGCCCCAGGGGCGTGTAAAGGCGAGTAAGCAAGCTATGTTCTTCCCTTTCCAGTGAGTTTTAGAGCAAAAGTTTCGCAAAGGAACTTTTTATTCGTCATTCGAACATGGAAGCGGAGGAGGTCGCGTTCAGTAACAGCATTTCCTTTGCAAATTGTCACATACCCAAGGACCACGATTCACTCAATGCGGTCGCCAATTGCTTGAGTTCCGCTAGCACTTAGTCAATCCTGCTCTGCTCACATCGACATGTATAAAAATGGCGGAGTCCCTAAGAGGCCCCAGCGTGCCAAGAGGCGCTCTTGACGATGAAGGGCCTAGTGTGCACAGGGCCGCCTAATTTAGGGCGAGTAGGGTGATGGCGGTCAAGCTGACAGTCAGAGCTACGTCAAAATGGCGGAAGAGACCACACAAGGCGAGAAGAGCCATCCGACAAAAAGCAGTGCGCTGAGACCAATAATGCCAGTGAGTCATTGAGGAGATGGGTAGGGGAGGGGCATGCTCGTTTCTACTATACTCATCATTGCTAGTACAAAATGACGGACTTCAAGAAGGTTCCTCATGAGACTGGCAAAGATGGCTGCCGGCTTCCCTCATTTCTGTTTATTTATAGCGTCTAGTAAAGATTGGTGGTTGGGTGTGGGGCGAGCGAAAGGACGCGGCGCATGGTGATCGAATGAGCTTAGAGACTTATCCGTCAGATGTGGGGCAGTTCCGTGGCAGTGTTTCAGGGTGAGAGATCGTCGCATCCATCTTGCATCCCCAAACCGGCCTCGCAGTTGCTGTGCGCAGGCGTTGTGCATACATTACAGCCTGGTCTTATCACTTCCGGGCAATGCTTGCAAGCCCATTCCTCTGCTTCACGGTCACCAGCAGCAGCAGCAGCAGCAGTAGCCCCTTGCCCGCTGCTGCTGTGTATATGACTTTCAGATGAGCACCGATAAACAACGACGTGATTGACAGGCGCTCATTACCCGGCATGAGCCGGATTGGCTGATCCTGGCAAATTGAGTTAATTTGGAGATGGACACGAAGCCCCTTGATTGATACGCCATTCGCTCCTTCCCCTCACCCCCTCACTTCGCAACCGTATCACCATAAAGTGCAACGGTGGAGGCTGAATATTGGCATCCAAATGTCCACGGATTTACTCCAATGGGGTTTTAAGAGAGCAATCCATTCGCGTGAAATACTCAAGTACTAAGATCTATTTAAGAATATTTGGCGATCTCAGCAAGCAATTAATGAGAATTAAGAATCGTGGGACATCGACGAAAGTGTCCATTGGAATGCCTTCACGATGAGGGTCCAGTAATGGACGGAAGAGCCTGGTCCTCGATATTTGCAATCAGCGCCCTCCAACGGCCGCTGCAAGTGACGCCTCCTGGTGATGAATGGCTGAACCGTGCTGTGAATGTGAGCATGGTGTACGACTGCGGTGCTCGGAGAAGGAAATCCAGCCATGTTTGGAGGTCAACAATCGCTTTGATCGCCCTCCTCGAGATAGGATCTGAAACATGACTGTGACCCTGACAGCCATCTCTATTGTGCGACGCTCAGTTCATTCGATTTCCATCTGTTCGTAATATTTTTCATATCGGTCTGCAAAGTACTGAAGATGGAACTCATGGCTGGAAATTGGATCGATCTCGTTTGATGTAAATGCAGGGCACTTCCCCACTTTCGATTTCGATTTGCGTTTAATGGTTCTCTGAACTGATCCATGTCGTCCAACATCGGTGACGTTCCTCTTCTGTGACAACTCGTCTCACTCGAGGCTCGTGCGTACGCAGCGCTACATCCATGATTATAATTATTTTTAATACAAAACATGATCACCGCTGTTTACAAATATAATCACAATTTCTATCTATTCTCGACCCACTGCGTCTCTCCGTTGCAGGCATTCAGTTTATTAATCACTATACTGTAGAATCTACACATTTTTTTTTAATTTTCATAGAAATGCACCTGCAGGCAGGCCTTTGTGTCTTGTTGCTCAACATAACAACGACATGAAGCACCTTCTGCATGGTCGAGATGGTTCATCTGGGTCTTACTTCATCAGAACAAATGTGGCTGTTTGAATCATTGGAGGACACTGCTGGCCATGCAATCCATTCGGTGGGATTTCTCAAGCGTTAATCAACACAAAGCCATCTCATGATCGGTCCTAGTTGCTGTTTCTTTAGAGATGGGGGTTATATACCTCCTTGTTACAAAAAAAAAAAGTATAATCAGAGATAGTCACATATGTACCGCTAAATCAACCCAACCGCTCATCACGAAAATAACTATGGATAATAATCGATGCTGTCATAAAAAAGGTAGGTGCACATTTGCATTGTAAGAAGATAATATGCAGAGTACGAACTAAAAAGTACATTACTTTTGTAAAACTAATGTTCTGTTTGTTATAGAATTTGTTTTTGTTTTTGTTTTTGTTTTTTTGTTTTTTCAAGAAAAATTCTATGCATCGTTCACTGTGTGTGTGATGTTGCTATTTTTGGAAGAAGGAATAGGACAAAGTTCAATCAAGTATATCATCAATATTTAGCGTTGAATTTGTTTTTTGTTTTTTTGTTTGTTTTTTGTTTTTTATATAAGATTCCACTTTTCAAGAGCCATATGTCATATCTGGTATAATAGAAAGATTAGATACTGGCCTCCAAACCTATATCAGCTGATGTTACAATACGTAATAACGATCTACAACACCCTATGGAGAATATGCGTGTATGCTTCACGTTTGTTCCTTGGAAACATAGTAATAATTTTGCCATAGTGCAAGTACAATGCAGTCATTGCGGCTGAAATACGACTTTGCAAACCTCACGCAAGCAGCACACCTCCGGCCTCACAATTCATTATTTAAATCCAATTGATTATTGAAACCAGCCTGAAAGCGGAGTTCAACATTGGATGACTCAAACATTACCGTGAACTCTCTGATCCTTATTCCTTTTTGTAGAAACGCCTAGAATCCCTAGATCAATTAAGGTCCTCACTCCAAACTATGAGTGCATATGCACCCAATTGTAGAATCTGATTGTCTTGGTTATAATTGGTTGGAACTATTTTGGCACAGAAGGGAGCAGACCCGTTGCCTTACAGGCTTACAGGGTGTTATAATCCCTTGTGCAGCAGAAGCAAGTCATTTTGGGCTCGTGGTCGAAATAAAAAGCTAATGTCCCGCTGTAGTTAAGGCCAAATCGGATATCTGCACATCACTCAACTCACATTTGAGATTTTACTATTGCTTAAATACGAATGATGATTGTAATTCCCGATAGTACCAAACATAATGATGGAAATATATTTGAAGAATCGCTAAGAATCAATAATCACGAATTAGTTTCACCATTTTTTTTTTTTCCAATGAAGCTCCAATCGTACTTAATGCGATCTGCACTTATAGTTATTGATTTGCATTAATTATTTATTTCAAATCTTACACTTACCTTTCCATCTTCTATAAGTATTTATGTTTATATTTCATTCATGGTTCTTCGCATTTGTTATGTCATTTATGATGTGAATCAAGTCAATAAATAATAATTAATAATTATATCCTACTGCTGATAATTATCGCCCAATATATATTCCAGGGGAGATTGGGGAGTCAAATTCGCCAGAGCTGTGCGAAGTGAACAACGTTTAATTGTTTATCAATCTCCCACGAGCGACGACCGTTCATTTTCTGGTATCCGGCCATCATGAGGATGAAAATCGTGAAATGGACATCAATCATCCACATGTTCATTACAGGCGTAATGAGTCCCCAGTGTTGGGTTTCTTTGAGGAATCTTCACTGAGTGACAAGTTTGTACGGAGATAAAAGGATCTTATTCCTGGAAAGAAAATCATCTGACCTTTGGTGTCAACCTCTGTGGTCAGTATATGGTTGAATTTATGTTCTATATAACGCTTCCACGTCGTGTCAATGAATCAGTTCACAAATTCGACTTGAAACCGCAAGTGAGACAAACAGGAGAGGTCTGTATTTATTGTTGCTCCTGTGCTTCCCTGTGCTGTCCATGTCGACTGATTGACAGACATTCAAGGTTGTTTCATATGCTCAAACGACAAACAATGCCATTTATCGTCGACCACGTGTCTATTTCAGATGCCGTCAATCTGTTTCGTTGTTGTCTTGAGTCCAGTACGTCATAATTACACACAATGTAAGTGCATGAGGGCAAAATATCCACTGTTCCCCATACATGTACAACACTACGTGTAGTATACGATGATCATAAGATGAATGGGAGGATATTAAAGGTTATGTGTGGCATTCAATTCCTGGTGATCTCATTATGGTATGTGTACACCGATTTTTGTTTGATTTAGATTTGAATGTTGTAAACGTGTATCAAATAATATTGGAGACCAACACAATGTTCATTGTTGGCGGTTTCACGATGGAAGGCCAGATGACGTGCACCATAAACGTTGTCGGGGCCGCTGGCAATCCGTGCGCGAGCAAATGTCGCTGATTGCGAAATAAAACGCAGCGCATGGACCCTTTGTTGCTGGTCGTTGTTCGGCAACTCGGTTGTTAACTCCGTGCGCATGCGACGAGGGATCTCGACGCGATTGTCAAAAGTCATTGAGGGAGAGCTCGGTGATCAAAATGGAGTCTTTACACTCGGGGTAATGGCATCTAGGCTTGGTATGAAAGCGCAGCAAAAAAGTGCTGGCAACCGGCGTCTAAAACGCACGCTCCTCAGGAGCCGGCTTTTGTGCAGAGCCGGTAATCGCCGCCGTCATCCCCACTGCCTTTACGCATGTGCAGCCCACGCCATTACTCCTTTGACGACGTATTGTTCGCGATCCAGTGCGATTCCTGGCAATGTAGCTATTCTCTAGAATGGGCCAGAATCGGGCCATAAGCCATGGCAATGGGCAGGCAGCGTGGATGCTCTATTAGCCTCGCTTATCGTTGCTGGCCACGGAGGATTGCGCTCGTTCAGAGATTCGGCCTAATGCGCGGCTCATCGCGTTCACTGCACAAACAGCCGCTTTAATTGAAACAGCCCCGATCAATGGCGCTGCAATCGACACTGCTGCAGTAGCACAGCCGCCATGTTGGACACGTGGCCCCTTGAGTGGCATTCTGGGAAGATCCTGCCATGCTTCAGCCTCCTTTTCATTTCGCGCCCATGTATCTTGCGGGACGCGCGCGTGTCAGCCGACGGGAAGGACGGTTATCTGTGGCTGTCGGTTGGCTTCCTGAGCCAAGGCTTGGCCATTGATTAACGGTGGAATGATGGCCATGATTGATTGACTGCAGGGGACGACGATCAGCCGCCAGCCAATATCCTCCTTCTGATTACATATGCCAATCTCAGCTCTGTTCTGCGCGACCCCAGTTCTCGTGAGGTCCTATCGATAAGCCCCTTTCTTTTGAGAACGAGTACTCCAGCGGCAACCAGCGCCTGGCCCATGTTGTTGTTTGTGCGTCGGTATGACAATGGCGAAATCCCGGCCTGCGTCAGGCGGGAGATGGATGATGGTGGACTGGCATCCTTCTGCATTGACCATTCATCACTGTCTCGACGGACAAGCCGTGAGCCGACATTACACGCTGCCCCTGTCTCTAATTGCGCTGCCAATAAACCGACAACGACGCAGGCTCAAACGCTCACTGCGAAAATCGGGCGCAAAACGTGAAAGCACCCGGTTCCCCCTCCCCCTTCTTCCCCCTGCAGATGCAACTCACACAGTCACACACACACAACAATGCTGATTGTTAATGACCTCACACAATACGGAGGCACGCGGAATTCAATCAGCGCTAGCTGCGCCCGGGGAGTATCACAGCACCAGTGCGCAAAGGCCTGTAATGGGTTTCGAAAGAGTGCCTCCCTCGAGAAGCAAGCGTTGCAGAGATTGTTACGTCACCGAGTGCATGCGCTCGGCAACCACGCTTCCTTTCAGGTCGTATAATTAGACAGATAGAGTTTTCCATGCAAATGACTTCGGAGAATCATTGCTTCGTCTGCGCATAGTCGGAGATCAGTTAACAGCGGAAAAACGGCGCGCAGTATAAGCTGCAAAAGTCATGATGGCGAACGCGCGAATTACTCGGCTCAACCCGCATAAAGCTGTCCAAGTCCCGCCAAGTGCCGACATTAAGAGTAACGCCCAGAATAAGCAACACGGGAGTCTTGCAAGTGGAGAATTTACTCATCTACTATCTGCGATTTCTTCATCAAGTTTCATGGACAATCAGGCACTGACCATGATGCATGGCGTCATCGTCATATTGGACACGTGCGACGGATTCGTGGAAATAGTGCTCACTTATTCCATCCACACCTCAGTCTTGGGAAGGGGATTAAACGTCGTCGATGAGACGTTGCCCAACACCTACCCTGTGACCCTCTGCAGGGCGGAAACAAGTCGATGTTCATGCATAATTAAGCTGCTTTGCTAAGAAATCGAGACGACGACGCATCTTTCCATGCAATTCAGTCGAATATCAGGGCAACTACAATTACCATGCAAAAGTTCTCGGAGATATTTACCCCATTGTGAAGATATAGCAACCTTTTAAATTTCATGGCAGTCTCTCATTTGTCACTCGCTCACTTATTTCGGTTTTTGGATCACTGGGCCAATGACTCGTCTTTAGACAGTCTGCTATATAGATGTGTTTAGCAATGCAATATTAATGTATTCTGTTGTAACAAAGATACACTATATTCTTGTGCGAGGTCCATTATGAATTTCATGATGTTTGGGTTATACATGCACACGATCAAATGTCAATCTGAGTTGTAGAAACAAAATTGAAGGCAATTCTGTAGTTTTTTTTACGGATATACATGCGTAAGATGAAGGAACCAAGATATGGAATTCTCTACCAAGAAACCATGATTTTCTCACATATGAAATGGCACTGTGCACCCATGATTCTCTTAACCTTGTGCATCTCTTTTATCAATGTACGCAATTTTCTTTTATGTTGAGCGTATAGAAACTTTATTCTATAATTGTACATTTTGCGCTGTATAAATGAATAAATTTTATTATTATTATTATTATTTTTTTTTTTTTTTTTTTTTTTTTTTTTTTTATTTATTTTTTTTTTTTTTTATTAAGTTGAACACAGTGCGGTTACATACTAGCAAACCCCCGAAGTACAGGGTGGGCTTAATATTGATATACATAATATACTTACACCAATGCTCGGGTCACCAACCGGGGAATTCCTTAACACGTTTTTAAGGTGTTCAAGGCAGCAGAACCCTGGCGTTTCCCACGCGTTGCTTGTTTTCGTGGCCGCAAAACTGCGTCCTTGGAAGAGAGGCGAAGAGCGCCTTGAAGAAGCTCTCGAAAACTCACGGAAGACGCAGGGAAAGTGCTCCAGAGGCAGAAGGCCATCTGCCCTGCGACAGAAGAGTGTTCGAAATGAAAGCAGTTAACGAAATGAACTGCGTAGGATGAATGACAATGGATCGGAACATCTCGTGGATTTGAAGGCGGAAAAAGGAGGCTATGCTTGCCATGCCAATCCGAGCGAGGTATTTGGAATCATGTCAAAGAAGGATTCAGACGATCGCCCCTTTTTTCGCCTCTAATGGAAACGAGCAAAGATCCATCCGTCACCGGGGATTTCACACCCCAAAAAAGCTAATTCATCTGAGTCCCATGTCAAGCAGCATCGATCTGGGGAATTTCGACCAAACAGCCATTTTGAAACCGAGAAAAAAGGGAGAACAGGGAGAGTAGAGGAGGAGAAGAGGAGAGTGCAGGGAAGGGGGAAGGGGGCATTAAGATGAACGAACAGGGTGCCCTATACGCCGTGTTTTCACCCTGCGGAGTTGTCAATTATTGTGGATCTGAGTCGCATGCTAAATTAGCCGGGAACGACTCGAGCGCTGGCTGCTGGCTCTAATGGCGAATGATTGTCCATTTAGCGAATATGACGTCACAGACGGAGGTACAAGCTTTTTGTTCCCATTGCAGATGTTGAATGTGCGTGTACTGAGGATAAAGGGGACCTGGTGTACCATCAAAGGGTTTTTGTTTACGAGGAAAGCGTCGTGATTGCCGTAATCGAGATGAAGGAAAGGGGTGAAAGGGGCCAGCGTTATTATCGTAACTGAGTAGCTGATCTCTCGGGGTGTCCACTCAATCACACGGACACCAGCACTGACCAGCAGAACATGGTTCGGTCAGTCCACTGCCCACTGGAATGATATTCGATGTCAAAATTCTCTCGTGTGATGTCAGACGCGGATGTTGAGCCACCCCTTAAAAGCATTGGTGACGTCACGGCTAAGTGACATAGGTCACGGGGTCAAGGAAAACTGGAGGTCATTGCTGCCAAGACTAAGACGCGTGGAATACCTTTTCCTGATCCTCGTGTCAGCCTTTCGTCGCAATACTGATCAGCCCACAGGAGCCGTAGATTAAGTGCATCGCTCGTCTTTGAAGTTCTCTCTCGCGAGAACCGAAAGGCAATCGTGTCTCAGGGGTGGGCTTCTCAGAAGAAACGCCGCTCTATGGCGTCGGCTGATCTTACAGGCTTTATACAAAAGAAGTATATACGAGAGTAACCAACAGAATACAGAATAGCCGCTGAGCAGATTTATAGACGCACAAAGGCTTCACCTGCCCACAGATACCGATTTATTTACTTCTATGACAAATGAAGTTGATCGGTTGTATCTAATGAGAAAAGCAATTATTTATTGCATACATTCATTGTTTTAAGCTATAATACGTTTTATTCACTTGTATCGTGACAATAATCACATTTTTACGTTAATTTTCAATTTCCATATTTTAAACCAGGAATGGATTTATACTCAAGAGCAATTAAACTACCCGAATAATATTCAAGGGTGTGGTCCCTGGAATCTGTTTTTCTTTTTAGTCCCCAATGTAACTGCATTTGTTATTAAAACTACGAGGATTTTACGCAACAGAATTATGTTGGTTAAAATCGGTACAGCTCGTAATTGTTTCACCCCATTTGACCTCGTGACTTCGAAGCGGATTAACAGTCGAATTTTTCGTTAATCCTTTGATATGATTAGTCGCTAATTGGCTTTGCATTTAGTTGGTTTTGTCCGCCATCGCACGCCGCCTTCAAGACTCAGTGTTGTTCTTCGGGTTGATGTTATAATACATGTACACAGTCCGTATAAGTAGGCAGCGCGGTTCCCTTCTTGCACGCCCTCTTCGTCGGCTGTAAGTGGTCTCTACGGTCCGTAATGACCCCTTTGTATGATCCCTATTCAGTGTATGCCGCTTTCATGATACAACTCGCGGATTCATTTCTCCAGCCTCACTCTATACATAAGGCGATACAAACAGCTGGGGCGGCTGAATTAATCAGAATAATTACTAGCAGATTTAATTACTGCTCCGTGGCTTACCGACTTCCCCAACCCAGCTGCCCAACCCTCATCTCAGAGAAGCCCTAGATATTTCCGAAAGATGAAAACAGTCGTCGTATGTACAGCATGGGTTGTCGTCACTGATCACAAAGTTGTGCATGGGGACAAACTTCCCGGTCTGCATAACTCCCCGCTTCCTTTACAAACCGAATAGACGCAATTTGCATTAAGAATCTCTGGCACTCCTTGAGAAATCAGTGTCACTGCCTCAATTCATTATTTAGACCAACATTTGTGCGAGCGTTAATTACTCCTTATTGTGGTATAGTCGCTGGAGGACATCTGCCCTGCTTGCAGTGAATGCATCTCAATACGTATTGAGCTGGCGATTCTGCGTGTATTGGAGCAGCTTGCGAGACGCATGGGCCTCGGCACGCCTAAGCCTCGAGTAGTCACAAGAAGGGCTTGCTTCTACATTATTGATGAAGGGTCTTGGAAAGGCGCCAGTCTGATTTACTTGTGTACGGCAGAAGGTCGGCATTCATTTAGAGAATTTCGACAGTGGCCCTGTTGGGCCCTCTCTGGGCCCTTCTCCGACCCTCTGCTTTGCTCGTATGATGCATAAGCCGACGTCTTTCCATCAAACGTCGACGTGGCTGACGTGGAAACAGACTTTGCATGCAAAACGCCGCTTATTACGAAGCACCTGTCTCAGAAGAAGGAGACGCGGATTCCGAGTGTCGTGTTGCTCGGGTTCTGTGAAATGCAAGCGTTAAAGATGCGCAGGAATTCCCTGCCAATGTCTGTCAGAGCCGTTAAAAAATGAACAAACGACGAGAAGATATTATACGCTGTGTAGTGTTGGAGGCATCACCATAATGGCTTCCAACTTTGGTTCCAATGATGTCAATTCATCTGGGATTATAAATCCATCAAAAATAAAACTCATAAACCCAATTGTTAGGTGCGAATGTAAGTATATAAAGTTGAATATAATATAAAGTATATACATGGAAAGACGGGTGAATACATGGGATGCGGGGGAGGGTGGAGATGAGAGGGGTCTTGCAGCAGGGAAACACAGGATGCAGGTTGCCTCCACTGAGAAGCGGTGCATGTCAGTCTGATTGTGATTTGTGGTTCGTTCTCGCGTTGTGTCGCCTCATCTGCATAATTGTTAGCAATGTTGGGGCCGAAGCAAGCAAGCAGCCGGCAGAAAGTCAGTTGTTTTGCGGGGCAGGTAGGCTCTAGTCATTAGTCGGGATGATTAATGCATGTAGTGCTTATTCGCAGATGAATAATTCTCATTGTGTATGTACAAGTGCATTCAGTGCTCAATCGAGAGAGGTAAATCGAGCATCAATTCTCTGAGCGGTAATGAGGACCGTGTATACACGTGCTCATTGTGCCAATTGTATTTACATTTGCTCAATTCATGTATACACATGGCTATACGTGTACTTAAAGCAGCGGCCATAAAATTATGTACGTAATAGGGAAGAGCAAACTCCACATTGAAGTGAAGCTCTCTTTCTTCCTCTCAATGGCCTTCAGTTTCCTCTTTCGATGCATAAAATTCGCCTCACTCCTCGTTCCTCTGTGTTATATGTACTGTGCGCCATCTTTGCCATGTTCCTCGCGATTTCAGAGAACCACATCTTTCTAATGCCAGGGCCCGAGAGACCCACCGTCTATCGAAGGCGTCGCGTGTTGCCGCTCCGACCATTAACCGAATATGCACCGTTATTCAAGCCGCAGATATGATTTCCAAGAATTTCTGGTCACCATGGCAACACGCTAAGAAGCGCCGGTCTCAAGCCCTACCGTCGAAATTGGCGGCGGTCGGAAGTAGAGGAAATCAGGGCTAGCCGCCATTATTGCACCAAGCGATATGAGAGTCACAGCGCGGCCATTTCCGGAACGAAATCCTGGTCTGAGGCTCGGTCACTGGCGCTGCCGCGATGCCTTTCCTTCGCCTTCGTATTAGCCCTTATTCGCGCTTGATGCTCGAATATTGGGAGCCTCGACAGCTCTCTTTACCCGATCGACCGTGCTGTCTCAGGAGAAGCGACTTGGAATGGGGCGACCCTCATAAAACCCAATCGCTGGACCTGGCGCCTGATCTCAAATCATGCGAAAGACCACGGGGAGCGAGCGCCCGAGGGGGAAAATGGGGAGATATTCGGGAAGCGAAATGAAGCTATAGATGCGGAGAGTCGACTACCATCAACTCGAATGTAAGCAAGTGCCACTCCGAATACTGATTGAAATAAAATGCCATGTCAAATGGGCTCCAAGTGATTGAGATCGATCGGTCGATAGCTTTAGCTATGTCTGAGGGGTAAAATTGGAATGTTGTTCGAGTGCATTTACAAGTAAACAATGCGACCGAATCTTTCCATGTAAATCGTGGGCAGTATATACACTCCACAACTTTGAGTTTGCATGAAATTTGAGCAGCTTCCTGTTGGAAGCAGTCGATCGATCATATTCACACACACGAGGAAGTATGAAATCCCCGAGTAGCATCGCCCTCGACGGGATTGCAAAAGGGAACCTCTCCTCTTGCGACTCTTGTGCGGGATTATTGCGGTCACGGAAGCACGCCCCGCGCCCTTCCATCACTCAGCTTTCCTTGATCCGGCTTGTGCGATGGGCCAGGAAGGCGGCCAGGCAGCTCAAGCCGCACGGAAACAAACCGAAGATGAACAAAAACCATTTTCGCACCGACGTGTTTGTTTTTGAGAGCTAGTCTTAAGCTCCTTCTCACGCAGGGGAAAAACATGACAGGGCGCCATCGCTGCTTATTGGATTTGGGCCGCGGTCTTGTGATCAGCCGCCCATGCATACGGCCGAATAGGGCCTCTTGCCGACCCGGGGCCCCCAAGCAAAAGCCCATCCTTCAATCGCATTAGATTTCTCGCCTGCGGGCCTCTCCTTGCGCGCCACTGCTCCATCATGAACCCCTTGCAGAAAGCGAGGGTCTCAGTCGCAGGATTCGCCTCCGTGTGTGCGATGAATAATTGAAAAGCGGGGCAGGAGTTGCCATGAAGATCATCTTTGGGCTGCAAAACATCACACACACAACTCTGCTTTGCTTTGACGCCACCCAGATCACGTGGCCAAAGATCCAAGAAGGGCCTCGTGGTCATGAGGGCGAGGCGCATGCGCAGCTCCCTACATCCATCACGCGGCTCTATTCCTTCGGTGGATTAGTTTTGTCAGTCGGCCATCTTGTTTTACCGTCCACGATGACGTGTTTTTCTGCAGGAGAACATCGCCCAATTAGGGTCTGAGTCAGGGGAGCTCTGAACCATAACATTGCAATGAATACAATCGCAATATGTCCATGATGGCACGAACAGCCATCACGATGCAAACGAGCTTCGCACTTGACCGGGGTCAGGGCAGCCGTCGTGATTTAGGCGGCACGCTAGGACGTTGGCAGCTCGGCACCCCATCCGCTGATAATCCCCCGCTCCGCTGAACACGCGCGATGAGCGCAAAGTTAATGCGACGCAGGGTTCAATCGAAGCCGGCCCCGAATTCATATTTCATGGATTGTGGACGTCAGCAGAGCTTAGCGGCGGATCTGAGCAACGCTCGATCCTGAAACCCTATTCCGCAGAAAGACCGGGAAATACGACTGCATAAGGGATGGAGGTCGGCTCAGTTGCAAAAGGCTCACCAAGGATGCCGGCACTCAATTACCGCGCCATCTGCATCAGAATTCAAGCTGACGAAGATGCAGGCTCGACCTCGCTGCTCTCAGCTCATTTAGAACACAAATGACCATTCGGATGTTATGTAACACAAATGGAAGGGGCAAGGCGTGGGAGAGGGATTCAATGGCTATGGGCAGACAACAAGCGAACGCATCACCACCATTCATATCAGTAAACCTAAACCGACCGAATAGAGAATTTGATGGAGAAATACTGAATGCACGGTCAATGCAAAGATGTTTTGAATTGCTACCCTAAAGCCAATCAGTTCGAGGATCTCCACGAGATCGACATGCGTCCGTACATGTTTTTAGCACGTCACCTGCACGCGCAATAACAGTGACAGGCGTTCATTTGTGCAGAGCAATCCTGTGGGTGGTTGTGGACACGATCGTGTCAAACCAGAACAATAAAAACAGGAACTTCAAATCTGATTTAGATTAATTTCTCTGTGAGAATGGTCTGGATTGAGCGCATCTAGGGACGGACTGGTGATATTGGGAAAGCAAGCGTACCAGCTGCCGCCCCGTAAGGCTCCTGCGTCGGCGGCGAAACAGCGCTCCTCGGATTCAATTAAAAAGCGTGAGTGTCATGTGGCATCGATTGCTTGGAATTGCATGCCTGCTGCATGATGGAATCCCGCTAGTTCAGAGGCGCACGGCGCATGTGCATCAGCCGAGAGCCAACTCTCGCTAACCGAGAAAACTTCTTTGAACACAGATAAAATGTTTTACGTGAACCTGGCCTTTGTATATCATGTGTGCTCAGGGAGCACAAGCCAGTTCGTTTCATTATTCGCGAGTCAATTCCGTGCCAGTCTCACCGGACAAATCGCACTGTGATAAATCGCCGAGTGATGTGACATTGCCTGCAAGACCCTCCTCCTCCTCCTCCTCGGAATGTTCTCGATCAATACGTGGCCATTTATTCAGCGCCAAAGCGATTTATTTTGCGATCGCCATGTTGGTTTTTCGTCCATTGGCGAAGAAAAGATGGCTGCGGGATGGGTGTTGGCCGTTGAATACGAGCAAATAAAAGCGGTGATTAGCATCCTCAGTGAGGGGCGAGTAGAACGTGTACACGAGGGCAGCAGTGTCGGCGACACTAATCAACACCTATGCACGTAGTAGAGTATAGAATGTATGGAAACCCGAACAGAAAGACTGTTGTATGTGGTGCCATTCATCGCTTTGTGTCATCCAGCAGCGTCCTTTGTTCCTTTCTCTTAACTCTCTCTTTCTCTTGGAGGGTGGCACACGTCTCGGTGGAGGAGCAGCACCCCTCTTCCTCTCTTTCAGACATGATTACTTACTAGTATATATGCCAGGAGAGAGGGTGCGGAAGGGTGGGGAGGGGAGAAACGGTTGCGATTTAGTCACATTGCAATCTGAGTTTGATTTTAGTTATTCTTGCAGAAGAAAACGACAATTAGGATAAGTGCAATGGCTGGGCCCACCCTAAAAGGCAGAATCCTGTACAACTACCAACTGAAAAGTGCCCTATTTGAGTTCATTCAATCAATCGACAAGTCAACAAAGTCAACAACAACAAAAGTTCGTGCATATATATATATATACATATATATGACATATATATGACATATATATGACATCAGAGCATGAGGGAGCTTTCGAGATTTGGGTGCTGACTGCTCAAAATTATATTATGTTCTCACAGAAACACGTTGACAAACCTGAGAAACACAATGCATGTATAAGCGGTGTACATTAACAATTTTACATACACATGTAAAACATATGGAGTACATAATTTCATAGATGTACATGTACATTATTAAAGAACAATCATATAGCTTGACAGGTCGTATAATGATACGTTAAGGGGGAGCACTATTATTCAGTTGAAGGCAATGAGAGACGTGGTTGGGGATTCATCATGACTTGACATGACTGTCTGAGGAAAGAGGAGGAGGAGAAGGAGGAGGAAGCAGAGAGCGAGTTATACAGAGCGGAGGACCATCGATGCGTGTATCACTCTAAGAATGATGATGGATGAGGTTCGTGATGCAGATATGACAAGTATGCAATGAAGACGAAGGAGAGCAGGTTATGCCATTTGTAACAATGGCCGTCATTTGCTGTATGAGCTATAAGGAATCTTCGCCTGCGTTGCTCGGATGAGGCCGTTCAAGCGCTCATTTAATTGTACATTTGCAAAGGACCTCAGATGCCTCGTGGGTGTAAACAGTGGCAGAATGAATGCTACACTGATGATAGCACGTACATATTCTGTGGACGCGGTTCTTCAGTAGTGTTGATGGGATATGCTGCGTGGTATTCACGTTTACCAAGTACGTACGTGTATACATGTATATATTCCCGATTGAGTCATTCTACAAAACCTTTTACATTATTCATGCATTTATGCAAGGATCGAGCCGGTGAGCTATAATTAATTTTATGCAATGTTATACGACCCACAAGTTTAACAACAGCAATTTCATAAAGTCAGTCCTGGTTAAATACAGTATATGAATATGTAAATTAACACTGCCATTAGTGAAACACTGGAGTAGAGAAAACGGACGTCATCATGTGTGTCCGTTAAGAAACATGACAGCTCCAGGGCATTATTAAAGTTAACTGCCCGCCACTATTCAAAGGGTCAAGGGTCATTTTGTGGGCGTTTGTGGACTATATGTGGAGGCTATAATAATGTGGTACGACAGCTCTCCGCTGATTGGATGTAGAGCGAGCGCTCTAATAGGACTTACGCAAGCCATAATCCCAATGTGTTGGGAATACACCCAACAGTGAGAGCCGCATTCAATGTGCATCTGGCTTCATTATCACATGAACGAAGTCGTGAAATGTAAGGTTTTTGCCATTTTCATGGTAAGGAGAGTTGCAAAACGGAAGCCAACGCTGGATAATTTGCCGTAAAGGGAAAAAAAGGACTGTTTATTTGCAACTTCTTTTGTCTTCCTGGAAGATGCGATGAATTTTATGTGATCGATCAGGCGTCTTGCCGACCGAGGCAGGCAGGACGGGTGTCGTGTTTATGGGGGAGGATCAGTGCAATTCGCAATCGACATGAATCTAAACGTACAAGGAGGAGGATTCGCTGAAATCGACATGCATCCATAAGCATACTATCCCTGTCCAGGGAATCAATCCATACATGTTCCAATTCCAATCACCACCTCCTATCTCCCTGTACTTCTGTACTAGTATAAGCTAAGAATGTTGTGTATATACTGCATTGTGCAGGTATATGCATGTATGCATTATTTGGTTCGATGCGGCTTAGTATGCATGCAGGTGCTGAAATGGACAACAAGGAATATCATTACATATAATATGTAACGTAAGCTTGCTGTATCAATTAACCACATTAGTGTACATGTATGCACGAACACCCTCCCGATTTGGCAGCACACGTGTGTGTAAATGTAATTGAGTGATACTAAGATATTGTGTAGACCCTAGGTGTACATATATACGCCTACACTCGCCATTGAGGTTGCATTCATGGGTTTAATCCAAGGCAAGGCCGTTCTTCACTCGTAAGCCACATGTGCGCATTGAGGCAACAGAAAACCTCAATGACACTATCCCTCTTCGATAGAGCAAGAAATATACACATGTGCATGGGCCATAAAACGTGTATCAGTCGTTCCACCTGCGCTCTACTCCTTGTATAGCTGTACCTAACCTCCAAACCGTCTCTAGCTCCAACCCACGCGTGTCAGTCTCTGACAGCCAACGCTCCACGAGAAGGTCTTGGTGTAATTAGAGCAAGAAAGCGAAAAGCTATTAAGAATTAATTTTTCATTTGTGTGTGTGTGTGTGTGTTTTTTTTTTTTATGTTTTTTTTTTTTTTTTTATGTCTGGATTTGACACGAACGAAGGCACAAGGTGAGGTTGGGCCTTGCCTGACATTGCGCTGATGGAACACGCGAGACTTGGGGTGTTGAAAGACGCTGACTTGGAGTGGGTTGCTAGAAAACCCTGATTGACAATGAGCATGTGAATAGCCCGTGAGCGATGCTTCTCTAATGTCACACACTGTAGTTTTGTGTCGTTATGTATATAGCCATTACAGTGCATAGGTGAATATTCATCGCGCACAGAGACATGCGCACGAGGCCCGTTTAAGTGCTGATTTGTGCCAATCGCGACAATGCCGCCGAACCCTTTTCTGGCTGGAAGCAAGATTGCGTAGTGTTTTTCTCTTTCGGAGTGTGATTCGCTGCCAAGTCCTCTCAAGAGAAATTGCCCGCACGTGGTCCTCTCCGAAAGCGATCAAACTGCTCGGAGCCGTTCATCAAATGCAGGGTGAACATCAGGCGCTGCGGCCCCCAGAGAAGAGACAACGAACAGTTTCTATTGCTCAGAAACAGAAACCGGAACAAATCCACACCGGAAACAGCGGAGAATCCGCCGTCACCAATACTTTCCTCGTGAGGCCCCTCAAGACATCCATGTGCAAGACAAAAAAGAAAAATATAAAACCTTCGTAGGGTGGTTGAATTACTAAGTGACCTTGAGATGCTCAAACAATTGAAAATAACTTTAGTATACGTGTGCTCAATATTGAGCTATAATCAATCATGATTATATAGATTTCCTGTTTTCATTTCCATGATATGAACAGTAATGGCAACATGCCAGCTCATCGTGATGTTCTGCTTATTGTATGTAGAAGCAGTTAATAACATTGTTTGATAACATTATGATACAGGCGTGTCATTTTATCGCCTTTAATTTGTTACTACTATAAGCAGTAGCTGTACCCTGGTATCCCAGTCCATAGACATGCATAACCATGGTGATGATCCTAGGTACGTCAATCTCCATGCCCCAGTGAGAGGCTCACCTCATCCAAGATCACTATTCACGAGCTACCCATATAATTTCGTGACTTCATGAATGAGTCCATTGTTTCTACAATTTAGTTGAAGCCATGGCGCGCATCATGACAAGTGTTTTGATCCTTGCTGCGTCCACGAAACCACACAACAGTCAGCAGTGCCTTTGTTGTGACAGTCAGTGTCATCTGATGTAGCCATTTCTTTTTCATCGCTTCCTGTTTCGAGATCAAACGTCGAATTGTTATGAAGGATGCCGCGTGTATGCGCAGAGCCAGGGATCCGATCCGGGAACCGGAAACCAATTCCAATGATCTATCATCTTTTGTGTGTGTGTACTTTAGATGTCGATATGAATATAACATGCACTTCGCAATATGCTATTATTCTTGGTGGGTTAAAAGGAATGTACCAAAAAGAGAGGGTAAAAGAGAAAAGAAAAAAAGTTTGTTATAATAATACTAATCAACTGTAGCTACACGTATTCCATTTCGTTGGTTATATATATATATTTATTATTGATTTTGATTATTGGATGCCCTCATTTTTTACCTATACAAATATATATACACGGGGTAGCTTTTGGATACACCCGTGTCTAACGATGAGAGTATGCATGCATGGTGCATGACAGGTATGACTTGTACACAGTTCGCAAACAAAATAATCACTTCGCTATAATTATTGTACAGCTGTATACGTGTGCGATTGTGTCGATTACAACAAAATAGTGACCGAAGAACCATGGGAGCATCGCAGACATTCACAGGTTAAAGATACACATAACGTAATAAGATAACAGGTATGGCTGGCGCGTATTAAGTAAATGTGGATAAGCTTGGAAATCCTACAGTCCAACATAACCCTAGATAAACTCATTTGCAAAACGAGCATTTTCCTAGCGCAAGTACACCATCAACCCTAGCAAATTAATGCAAATTATATGAAGGTATAATTGGCCAAGTGAACTCGGAACGCAGCTTGTATGCTAAACCTTTTGGTCCATATACGACCTTGTTGGTCAGTGACTGACGGTCATCCTAGTTGACTGTCCAAGGCGGCAAGACAACGATTGGAATGCCTATATAGGGACAATACTCTGGTGCACCTGCTCATGTTTGTTTACAACTCAGAGTTAAGCTCATAATTGCCGCGTGCATTATGCCTTATAGGTGCGCCGATTGATTAATTTATAGATATCGTTGGAGATCAGCGTTGATGACGCATAATACTATACATATACTATAAACATATACATATACGTACGTAGAGTGGAAATTGGAATGATGCAACACGGTCTCTTGCGGTGCCCCGTACGGGATCTTCATTACTCTCTCGCTTCCTCTATTCATTTCCATAACAGGTATACGACATCAATCACAGGTACAACAGCTGTCAGTCATCGTGACAGGTACTAGCAGACCAACTGTTCGTGATTATACAAATATACAAAGGTAAACAATTGAACCACAATGCATTGTGAAATATCAAATTATTCAATATTAAACATAGTAATACGTAATTTATAAAAAAATAATACTTTTGTTTGAAATGTATTCCATTCTGGAGAAGTGGACAGGGTAACGTAGGAACATAAGAAGCAGAAGGCAGAAGAAGAATTATCTAAATTTACGAGAAAAAAAAAGTTTAGTTGGATCTCTACCACATGCCCTGAGATACGTTGTAATCCTCCCAATCCTCTTGTGAAAATCCGATATTTTTTCACGGATTTTGAATTATTAATTTGCAATTCGATTCATCCTTTGAATAATCCACATGCAAGAGAACGGTGCATGCATTTCGTGCGCTACAACCCTCTCGGAATTATGAACACTGCTGTATGTAATGACATTGCAGGTTCCCTGTCCTTTCTCGAACATTCTACGGATAAAAATCAAAGATTCCATTTGCAAAATTGAATAATTATGATAATGCATTATGTATTCCGAAATAGAGATGCTAGAAACAGTGCAACGGCAATCTCCATTTTGAGCATGATCAATACGACTACATATGCATGCATACGCGTTACTCCATAATATAGCTATATTCCACGGACAAGTATAGGCCTAGACGAACGCATAATATGTTGAAAGATAATTAGCAAGTTAATTTCCATGGAAGTCTCATATTATGAGACTTCCATGAAAATTAACTTGCTCCAGCGATCCTGTGGTTTAATTATCCCATCTTTGTATAGTCTACTCTAAGGATTTAGGTTGTCTCTCCAAAAGCTATTTCACGGAGCCCATACATGACACCCTTGTTGTCATAAAAACGCTGACCTTGCAGTATATTATTCTCGAGCTGCATTGAGTTCATTTTTAATATCCAGGAAAAGGTATGACAACGTTGAATTGGATTAATAATGGGGATAACACAGGAGACATCCCCAGATCCGCCACTTCAAATCAAAACAAATCTTAAAATATAAATTTCCTATATAATATCTTAATTCTAGAAGCTTAGAACATGATATAAAAAATAACGTAAAGTTTTATAAACTGCAGATGGTCTTCTCGTTTCAATGATGCTATATATTACCTCCTCTGCATGACCATGGGGGTCTTCGATACGAATTACGATGAATATTGTTTTGTGATTAGTCGCTAATTAACAAGTGTGACCCATACAAATATCTACTGACTGTATATATACTAATATATTTTATACTGTGTATTTCGGCTCAGAGAAGCGGAGGCTTCAAACAAATAGGAGCGCACAATAGCATTACTCTTTATTAGTGTTTAGTGAATATCAACAAATCTTTCCATGAGAAGAAAATATTAAATAAGCCACGGGAGTTATTTGCCACAGAGGGTCTTCGTATTTCAACGCGGCAAACCTCATGTATTATCCATGACCTTAAAAATGTCCAAAAGGCACCTCTCCAACAGGGCGCAACAGATCGTTCTACCAAAGATACTCCATTTAGGTTTTTGGTTCTACATTTCCCATCGATGAGAACCTTGACCTTGGTCGCCTTTAATGTTCGTTCGTTTTATATTCACTTGTTTTTAAACATACTGGAACACTGGTTTTCAAAGCGTTGATAACATTCTTCTCGGTCAACTTCATAAAAACAGAGTACCTTTTTTATAGCTCAATCACCTTGCATATTCTGACGACCAAAAGCTGAGCAGCTTTGTCGTCTGCTAGTGTACCACGCGAAATATTGCGCTTAGGAACTTAATTTTTAACAAAAATATACAATTAACTTTTCTCATTTGCTAACTAGTGATTCAAACTAAAGCCGCTAAATTCCCGATCACTTTTTTGCAACTATATCGCCGTGTGGCGCAAATAATTGAATAACAATCTTAATCAGCAACAATACGAGTATTGCCGAGGAACTGTATGCATGTGAATCATAACGCATTTCCATCTTAATCATAACGTTTTACTTTTCCAACTCAAATTGCTTTTGCATTCGGATGCCCAAGCACTCGACGCCTCGTGCCTTACAAGTTTCGTCAGAGTTCGGTAAAATAGCGTGTTTTACTCACTTTAATCACTGCAAGACAAAGGAAAAGATACATTCCAGTGTACATATGCATTTCATTTGTGTGTTAGGATGTTGATATGTGCTAATTCATTGCCGTTGCACAAGTTCAATTTCAATTTGCAGTTGAGTTGGTAACTTGGTTTGCCTGAATGTCAATCAACATAATTTATGATAATTACGTATCACGTATGCACGTTCAAATGGTTAATTTTCATGCGTGCTCAGTGCCGCTCAGCCTCATTTCTTTTGAATTAAATTAATGAATAATTGCAAATTCATATTTCCGCAGACTTCTCAGGGTGCTTCCAAAATGTCATCCAGTGGGGACATCGAACGGCTGGTTCATAGCCTGGGTGAGTTAAATGGTTAATCAGTAATTAATTAAGTACCTGATTTATTGTCATAAATTCATTATGGAGTATACAGTCATTGAACCAGCATTTGTTCACCTATAAGTCTATACTATTACATGTATGTATTTGAGTGAATTTTGCTGAGCAAACTCACAGCAAAATTCACTAAAATACATACATGTGATGTAATACTACTACTAGTATAGACTTATAGGCGAACAAATGCTGGCTCAATGACTGTATCCTTCATAATGAATTATATGCTATTAATAGAAGTAATGTTACCATAATTATATGTACATGTATCATATTTTTCTTCAGAATTTGAGAACCAGCAATATGTGCGAGAGATTGAGAAGGAGAAGAAGTTGATTTGTGGTGAGAATTGAAATATATTTGTTAGACAAATTATAATATTGCTTATTTTATTAGGGGAATTATGAATTTAATGATTTTAAAGAATGAAATTCAGTATTTATAAAATTATAATATATGATTAGAATTTATTTTGTACAAATAAGTGTTAAGTAAATAATTGGGTCTTTATTAGTAATTATGATGTTCCTTATTAATTCCTTTAATTTTGATCAGATGTTAATAATTTGGGCTAGGAATAATTTATTCATGTGCTTTATTGATGAATCAGATCTTGAAAACAAAGTTGATGAGCTTCGAGATGGAGTGAGTAAAGAGAACGAGCGCACGTCTCAATTGGATGATGACACGAAACGATTCCACAAACAATTCACAATCAACAGAAGCAACATCTCCAGTCTGAACAACACTCTTGCCATGCTCGCAGAACAGAAAGAAGCTCGTCAAAATCACCTTGAGATGATCCAACAACAGACTGATGCTGAGAGGTAAGTCATATGTAATGCAATGCATTTTATTTACTTACGACTAGGAAAAAAGATCAAAATATTTATTGAAATTAATAGAAAAAAATAAAAATTAAAAAAAATAAATCTATATGGATGTATTTTTGATATACGTGATTAGGTTTTTTCATTTTACTATTGAATGGGAATCTTCAATTTTCTTCTGACCACAGGGCCAAGCAGCAGGCGACCCTTGATCATTATGAGGGTGTTTTCAAGGACTTCAGTGAGGTGTATGGGCGATCGCAGTTGGCTGAGCAGCTGAAAGGCCTTACAATCACCAGAGACGCTGCTCAGCACAAGATGCAGGCGGCTCAAAGTGAAGCCGAACAAATCAAGCAGAAAATGCAGGCTTTTTCACAGAACGGTCAGTGGTGCATACGGGAGCCACATCTAATGAAGCTTTCATTTAGGAAATTATGCTATAAGTTATTTTATGATCAGCGCTATTTTAAAGCATTCATGATTCCATTATATTTTTCACATTCAGAGCAAGAGAAGTTCAAGCCTTTTTTGAACACAGCTGAATTCATTATTACTGTGTATCCTTAAAATCTTAGCACAGTGCCTCATGAATACCGTATTCATAATATCATGAGGCATTGACTCACATACATTTATATTCCTTGATAATCCTCAAGAGCTGATTCCTGGTTGTCCACTGATGCTCTCAAGAAGCATTTGCTCCAGGCGAAGGCCGAGGGAGAGGGCCTCAAAAGAATGATTCTGCACAAACTCTCCGTCATCTATGAGAAGGAGGTATGAAGTGGGTTTTAACAAGGGATGAAATTGTAATCTGCTGAGTCCAGAAAGAGCAGAAGCGATTGCAAGAAGAGAAACAGCGGGCGGATAATGAACGCCAAAGGGAAGAGGAGGAAAAGAGGAGGATTGAGGAACAAAGAAGAGCAGAGGAGGAGGACAAGAGGAGCACTGAGCAAGCCAGGTATTTCAACTGTGATTGACCAATGTCCAGTCCTTGATTTTGAATCTCACAGAAAGGCGACTGCCCCTCCCGTCAAAGGGGGTGTCATCCGCACCCCCAGCATCTCAATGCCTTCCCTGCCTCAACGCCAGCCGGTTGTGCCACCCCTTCCCAGACAAGCTCCGATGCCTACTGCTCCTAAGCTGAAATCATTCTCATTTGAGATTCCCTCTCTGAGTCTCCCTTTGTACAGGGCGCTTCCTCCCCGAATGCCAGATGTGCCACGCATGAAAGTGCCGCTCAAGATCCCAGAGGTTAAACAAGAGGTGGGCTTTAGTTTTTAGTAAATAATTAATTAAAAGCTAATTAAAATCATAAAACTTTTATTGATGAACTTTCGAATTGCACAGGCTCCTCGCAGACCAGGTATTTTTTGTTATTATAGATAACATTATAGAGAACATTCTTGTTCATGTTTATGTTGTTTCCTCCAATAATGTATTCAATTTTTGAATTTCAACCTAATAATTGTGAAAGATTGTGTTATTTGGCTAACTGTTTGAATCTTCTTTTTTTTTTTTTTTTTGGTACATAAAAAAAAAACTATATATGTAGAATCTAAAAGTTGCCAATAAGTTTCAGTCCTGCCGCCACAACCAAAGCAAGGGCCACCACCTCCCAGCAGCAGCCCCAAAGGTATAACTCTCTCTCTCTCCCTATCTCTCTTGCTTTACCTCCTTCCCAGTGCCTCCCGTTCTGCCTCAAAGTCCTGCTCCATCGATCCTCTCGCAGACTCCTCCGAGTGCGAAATTGAGTGAGCCCAAAACACCATTTATATCTTGTACATCTGGTGAGAGACCAGTTGAAATTCTCAAATATATTAACGTACACATCGGAATATCTCAGTGCCACAGTCACCATCTCTTTCTGAGAAGAGCTATTCATCAAGTCCATTCAACTTGGAGAAGATTCGTGCTCATGCAAAATCCATGTTCAAATCTCCTGGTTCGGATTTCGGTTACGAAGCTAGAACTTTCTTTGAAAGAGAAGCTGGAATCAGAGAAACGGTGAGACTATTATATGCTCATCAGGCTTGATGACAATCTCTCTGCAGCCCCCGCCTGAGCCTGCAGGGAGCGGCTCTTTCAGTTTGGGACCAAACACCTTCCAGCCACCAACTCCTGAGACCAAGCAGCCGAATGAACAACTCACGACTAAAGGTTTTCATTTATTTGGTTTGAGATATAGCTGCTGGGATATAGAGTTTCACCCTAATGGATTATTCAATTTTTCTAAAACATTATTATTTTATTTTTAATTTATTCACAGTAGACAGTCCACCCGAAGTCCCTGCCTCTGTCGCTAGCAGCAAATCCTTTGATTTCTCGAGCGGTTCATTTGGAGGTTTCAGCGGATTTGGAGGAACATCAGATCAAGTGGATAGCTCACCTGTGGCCTTCAGTTTTGGAGGTGGGGCTGGTGATGCTACATCTGGAGGAGGAGGAGGGGGAGGGGGAGGTGGTATATTTGGAATGTTTGGAGGAGGAGGCGGAGAAGAGGAGGAGGCCCAGGGTGAAGGAGGAGACGAAGGAGGATTCAGTTTCTCATTCGGAGGAGGCAGCAATTCCCCGGAATCCAACGATAAACCAGGCTTCTCTCTGTTTTAGATAATTTGTTTTCTCTCAACAGTTACATGTGTTTGGTTTTAGCGGTATGTTCCATTGGTTTCTTCGCTTTTATGCTATAATAAATGGACGTTTATTTCCTACCGCTTTGTTCTATTGTGTGAGGGTGACGCATGTGGCCGCAATTACGTGCGTTTAGTGCGCTTGCAGTGATCTTACAATGGCTAGGTCAGTGCCCTCCACAGCATGCATTGTCTGATTGTAGATGTCTGCTATAAGCACGGCTTTCACTATGAATAGAAGCTCACTGACCAAGGGGCCAGCCTGAAGCACGGCTTATAATTAATTGGTGGCCAGATGACCCTAGGGCCTAGACTATGGAGCACGGACAGGCCTCTTGTACACATTTACAGCGCCCTCCCCCTTTGGTGCCTATTCCGCGCACGCGCAAGACTGCAGAGCTATATTGAGTGCGTTATGGAAGGGTGCGATTGCGTTATGACGCACACATTCAGTGGTCTGCAAGGATCTCCATTTGAAAGCACAACTGACTTGGAGCATGGGAAAAATTGCGAAGATGTACAAATAGTAAAATGCACTCGTTCAACCACATGTAGCACAATAGAGTGCTTCGAGCTATCCAAATATGCACCAGGTCGTTTTGTCGCTATTTTAAGCCACGTGCACGATTTTCATCGATAAATGACCGAGATTCATGACGTGCTTTTTTATTCGCAGCTGACAGCGCATGAACCACCAGACCCGTGAACAATAAACGCATTTGCATTTGCTCCATGGGGCCCTTAAATGGATTATTGACTTGTGTTATTTTCTTCCTTTAAGGACGGTCATGTCTGCATGGATAGCGTGAACCTGGACTACTGTAATATACAAGCATGCAGGTATTTGCGAGCATTGTTTAGGTAGCCCAAAAATAAAGCGGATTTCATGTAAAGTGTAGTACACGGTGTCTATAGCCTTAGATTGATCACTTCTAAATTACACAATGAACATGTTCATTTTAGTCTTACAGAAAATCATTAACTTGAGTTCTATCCTGTACAAAAAGGCAAAATCAGATGAGTTCCTGAACGAGAATTGAGGAATGTCATCTCTTGTATGGCGCTTCAATACAAATTATCTGCTTTGTTGGGATTTTAGGAGATAAACATTAGTGGTACTGCCACAACAACGGCGCTATCAAACAAAACAATAGTATAAGAGCGATGTCTTATGTGTGCGTCAAATGAAGCCTATCCATTGTCCAGGCCCTGTTTGCCGCCATCAATGTTGATACAAATTATAGGAAGAGCCGTATGACATGTTAGACTAACCATATCAAGTAATTATGTATCTTATTATAGAGTGTGTTCACACTGCGATTTGTTTTGTAACACTTTCTCAGAAATGCGCAGCGCCTTTGAAAAGCATGGAGATCTTTAACATGGAGTAGATAGACTACTTTTGACCCACTTTGCATGTGTGCTCGTATACCCAGAAATGACAACTAATTTTTAAAGCGGTATAGAGCAAACAATATAAATTTATTGACGAGCAAAAGGAGCCTCAATAATCATTATAATGGAATAATGCAGACGGAGAAACTGTAATTTGTTTTCCGGGACCGCATACGTAACATTTTGCTCCACTTTTTTCACTTTTTAACTTTCATAAAATTAACACGACCTCCATCTTCAAAGCAAATTCCGTGGAGCGCTCGAGCACAACACAATAGGTTTTTACTGCGCATGATCCATAACTAGAACCTTGTAGTTAACGACCGTTCAGGATGTGGTTCGTGTAATAATAATTATTAGATGATCTCTATGGCACCAATGGACCAACAGACAGTTGGGAAGGCCATTCATCTCAGTAAAGAGTCCCATGTCTATCTTTCTGGAACCGACGGGCGCCAACGCGTGGCGGAAAGTGGGTGAGAAGTCTTCTCAGCCTGGCATTCTAAAGCATACATATGTACATTGATGCTGTCTTGGTTACCTCGGCACTTTCCCATTGCCACCTTGCTTCACTGTATCCTAAATCAAACCCACACTTTGAGAATTTTGAATAAATGCTCAATAAATTAACAAACCTTAGGCCTCATTGTACATGTACAAGCATTTCATTATTCTTTTTCTTTTATCAACGAATACAAATTGTAAAGCATGCATACCAATTCAAGAAATGAGAAAATAATTGAACCATGCATTCGAGCTGTGTTTTACGTGTACATGCATCGGAGTCTGGGTTTCTCGGGGCAGGCAAAGCTCTTCAACCTCAAGCTCGAGCTCTTTGTAGGTCATGCATCGCCATTTGCAGGCCATTTTGTTAATCATATATCCACCATATTGATCATGTGATATCGGATATCATGTACAAGATAAAAAAATAGGTTAATTGGAAACCACCCTGCATGCATATTACAACATCATGCATGTCCTCTGTGCATTAGTACATACACTTCGAAAACTTCCGATGTCCAACCATCATTACTTTAGGATATGGCAAATTGATTTTAATTTGCTACTATCCGAGAAGAAAGTTTGGTGACAACTATCAATTCCCGAGATAAGATAAGTACACTTGATAACGTCTACATGCATATACGTCAATCTATATATAGGCTTACATTTTGATTATACTATTACCCATTAGTTGTAAATACTTAGGTATAAGCACATACGTTGATCGTTCATATATCTCCAGACACACCATAATTTGTCACTATTCTGTCAATTTTATTTATTTATATTTATGTATATATTTACCGTTTTTGGAGTTTTAGTTAACCACTACTCAATGAACTTAGTAGAGTTGAGTGTGCGTTCACCTTTCGCTTGCAATCGATAGCCGTCTATCAAATGTAACACACACAGGGAGAGAGGGAGAGAGATGCTAAACTACACAGTTATTCAATCATATCGACGACCTGACATGGCAGGATTAAAGCTTGCGTAATGTGTGTTCAATACCTGATAAACCTGAATCGGTGCCCTTTTGACTTCGGGATTAAACGTTTCTTCCTCCGTCGTTCATGAATAGCAGCCTCCACACGAAGCTCGGTCATTGATTTTTTGAAGTAAAAGAAAATAATACTCGTTGAAGGTTTCAATTATTCACACAATAAGACGACGTTTAAAGTCTCGTTGTCGTCGCATGCAAACAGAGTCCTATTTGCTGTTTGACACTCGCTCTCAACAAGTCGTCTCAGCGTCCTTGGTTACCGCCCTAGTCGTATGGATTTCTCTCCGAGCATTTTGACGGGACCGAAGAGGTGAGTGCGATCGTGTGATCTCTTAAGCCACTAGCTAGTAGCTATTATACGATTTATTTCTTGACAAGACTGTGTGCACCATTGTTGTATCGATTAGGCCGTTGGATATGGTGCGTATGTGTTCAGTGGACACATACTGCTAGTGTGATTTCCATCGATTGCTCATATAAGGCCCTCGCTAGTCAGCTCCACCATGTGTACAATGCAACACAGGTGAGTTAGCACTACACCCTAGGCACCTGACGCTCTGATCAATCAAGTTAATCAGCCTTTCATGCTTTATGTATGTCAACTCGAGGGTCGTTAGGAGGTGCACGCAAGGTATGTGTAGTACCTCGTCTGCACAACCCTAAAACAAACACTGTTGCTGTGTGAGGAAGAGATATCGCGTCGCGAGGACCTAATTAAACCCAAGTACGTTGGCTGTGTGTCTAAATATAATTTACAATCATTAAATATGCGATGCAAGTGGTAATGACCTTTTAGTACTTTTGTGGCTTATCAACGTTAATCGAGTACCTGCAATAACATATTCATGTGGTTAATGAACACTCGCTATTTTTGATAGTGAAATAGGTCAACGTACGAAGAGGAAGTATTATAAATTTAGTTTATAATTATTTCCAAACATTGTAACGCTGCACGATTGCATCATATGCATGATTAAATGAGGTGTAGACTATATACTTTAGCTTGAGCGTGATTGGCTTTCACGACTCTTCTCAAAATGAGGCATTAGTAATTAACAGCAAAAGGTACGTGATAAAATATAAATGATTTCGCTATCCTGATTGATATGCCTTTGGAATACTTGTGCATATATATTGAGCACCAGTAGTAAAGAGGCCAATGCTCTCAGAGACAGTCCGAGGCACTGAGATGTGTTTGCTCAGTTGCCCCTCGCTGCATGATCTCGAATTCTACAGCACAATGTGAATGCTACCGGAAGCGACCCTCATAGCGGGGACAGTTTCCATAGCAACCCTCCCCATCTGCCGCTATAAATTCGCGCCGATGCTTCCATGATAAAGTGCCATTGTGTCCATCGCCCTTCCCCGCCCTGACATCCAGCGAGAAAACAAGCGACGCTCATTAAGCTTAGTGGCAGAGCAAGCCAGCAGATTGGTAGCGCTCAGCTTGCTTTTCCTAAGAAACCGCGAGGCTCTGTCAAATTTGTTTCATTCATCACCAGGTCTTGCGTTTACCAAGCGGAGAACGCGAAGAGGCTGCGATGAGCATGCTGTGAGCAGATATGGCGAAAAGTGATGCCAGCGCGAAGAAGGATGGGAAGGTGGCGTTCAGGCAGCAGGAGAGCCTCGAGGACAGCTCGCAGGTAAATCGATCGTACACATCAAAATGCATGCCTTGCTTTTCCTTCCGTGTACACCAAATACGCCAGCTTTGCGTGCAGGCGTACACGTTAACGTGCACTACAGCATCATAATTATTATTATTTATAATGCATCACCCATTTGATGTCGCGTAATCTATATTACGAGCTTAGTAATATTGATCATGTTACATAGTCTGATCGATATTCTCCACAACCCACTGTCGGCAAATTTCTGTGATCTTCAATTGACAGTATGGCATAAAAGGGATATTTCTGCGAATCCCTGTCATGGCTCCTTGTATTTGATTATTGCCTCTGAAGGGGGCCGTCTGTGTTGTTACCCTGTAGTCCATGTTGCCCCGTGCAACAACACCTCGCAATTCTTTCTGCCCGACAAACAACAAACAAAAATCAATGTTACATTGCTCACATTCAGACATTTAACCCACATGAATTGAGTTTGGTTTCTGAGTCAATCCTGTTGTAAAGAGATGATCCGCGTCTTAGTAATTCATTTCAAATAGTTGAACGAAGCATGTTTATTTACAGCGCTGCGATAGCACGTAATCTGTAATTCGTCATTTGTATTCTGTTCACGGCCATCCCCATTTCTTCTTCAAGCCGAGATCTAATTCGTGCATCGCCCCTGTCCCCTGATAGCCTCTTATCAGAGCTGACCAGATTCAGCTCATGCGCTGCGTTGTCCCAATAATTCCATTTCACCCAGTAATTGTGCGATGCTCTTCCAGGCACTGGATTTGTTCGAAGCCATCCTCCAAAGGGATGAACCCAGAGTGAGAGGATTGATCCAGGGCGGCGAAAAAGGTCTCATCTCAGCAAGGGACAGAGTAAGTCTCCACAAAATAAGACTTTGTTCTCAGATTGGATTGTCTCATCTGATGTGAGCGAAGTGGGCGGGTTAGAAAGGCAATGGAGAGGCTCACAAATTCAATTGCCTCTCCAAATAAGAGTCATGTAGTTGGACAATTGCCAGGCAGGTCATGACTCAATGTAATTGCATGCTTGCCAAGTAATATAATTGGCCTTGGATGGACATGGGATAATTGATTTACAAATTGAAGGGGAATTACTATTGGCATCTATCAGCATTCAGTACTTAGCATCTCAAGCCCCCCTTTCAGCATAAATTAATGATGGACTTCTTAACTGGTGTACTAACCCTGTTCCTTTTACTTCTCCATGCAGGATGGATGGTGCAGCGCCCATTATGCCGTCTGGGCAATCGCAAAGGCCGCTGGGTACACGGACCTTGGACAAGCGGGCAATGCTCGCCAGATGTCTGCAGCGCAAGATATTCTGCGTTTTCTGATAAATAACGGAGCGGACATGGCCGCACAAAACGTGTCCAACGTGACCTGCCTACATCTTGGGTGCTGGTATGGGATGGAAGAAGTCGTGCGAATGGCTCTAAGTGCTGGCTGTCCCGTCAATGGCCGGGCCGATGATAGCTACAAATCCCGCTGGACACTTCCCAAGGGAGACACAGGCAACCAGATCCTGTTCCCGAGGGATTCCGATCTTTACCGCCCTGATAACTTCTGCATTGGTGGCGATGTCACCCCGATGTACCTGGCCGCAAGAGCTGGGCACGTGGACATCATTCAGATCTTGATTGGAGCAGGCGCTGACGTGGATGCCACCAAGACATATGGCTACCACAGTGGAATCACAGGATTGCATGCAGCTGCTGCACGGGGAAATGTGAAGGCCGTAACAGCTCTACTAGATGCAGGAACCAACGTGAATCTTGCAGCCAGCGATGGAGGCACTGCACTTCATTGTGCAGCAGAGTATGGCAATGCGGCTGTGGTCAAAGCGCTGTTGGAGCATCAGAAAGATGGCAAGCGAGTGTGCGATGTGCACTTGGGGAAGTCGTGTGTCGAAGCGAGCAACATCACGGCACTGCACCTGGCTATCACGGCGGGCGTCGAATCCATCGTAGAGGACCTCATCGAGGCTGGCGCTGACGTGAATGCCAGGGCTTCAGATGGCTTTATGCCGATTCACCTGGCTGCGCAGAATGGACTCACGGATGTTGCTCGAATTCTTATTCGCAACAAATGCGACTTACAAGCCACTGCCTGCCTTGACGGATGCAGTGGGCTGAATCCTCTGCATTTGGCTGTTAGACTGGGCAAAGAAGACCTGGTCAATGACCTTATCGAGGCTGGTGCAAATATTCATGGCACAGCAATGGTGTCGGATGTGACAGGAGTTGCTATGCTTCATCTAGCAGCGGTGTGTGGCCATGCTGGCGTTGTTCGCAGACTGATTAACCTCGGTTGTGATGTGAATGGCATGACATCTGCTGGTAGCACTCCGCTCTTTCTGGCAGTAAAAGAAGGGACGGCTGAAGTGGTCGATGAGCTCCTGAAGGCCAAGTGCGATCTGTCTCTAGCGAAAGGCAAATCAGCTGCAGGCATGATTCACTTGGCTGTTTTGGGCAATAACGAGAAAATTGTGCGGTCTTTGGCGAGATCAGGGTGTGATGTGAATGAAAGGACACTATCTGAAGAGAATGGAAACATCACTCCGCTTTACTTAGCTGTCGACAACAACTTTCCTGACATTGTTAAGGCACTAATCAATCTGGGGGCTGACGCCAACCAGGAGTTGAAAGACGGTTTCACGGTTCTTCACACGGCGGCCGAACAGGGTTATCTGGACATTATGCGCATTCTTATCGATGGAGGAGCTGATGTTAACAAAGTGGCCATGTTTGGAGAGTTGTCGATGGTAACTGCTCTTCACTTGTCAGTGATGAACAGGCACATGGATGCAATGAAACTGCTTATCAAAGCGGGCGCCAATTTAAATATTAGTAAACTCTACCAGGGGCGCGGAGGCTTCACTCCACTGTATTTGGCAGTGAAGAGCCAGGATTATGAGATGGCTAAGGAGCTTCTTGATGCTAAGTGCGATGTGAATCGACCCCGTGATGACGGCTGGACTCCACTACATGCAGCGGCCGAGCAGGGGCTGGTTGATATGGCTAAGTTGCTGCTTACTTATAAAGCGTCTATTCACGCGCAGGCCTCTTTTGAGAGTAACTCTAAGGTGCTTGCCCTACACCAGGCTGCACAGGAGGGACATTCTGATGTTGTGCGTCTTCTGATTGAAGCTGGAAGTCCTGTCAACGCTGGCAAGAGCTGGAAAGACGAAACCAATGTAACAGCGTTGCATCTTGCGTGCGAAGCAGGCCATGAGAAAACAGTTAGTGAACTGATTTCACTCGGGGCGGATGTGAACGTTCGCAAAAGTAATGGGTGGACCCCCCTACACTGGGCAGCGCAAAATGACTTTCCTGTGATCGTCAAGTTGTTAGTAGCAGCAAAAGCAAACGTTGGGTTACCAGCATCGTTTGATGACCATAAGGACTGCCTGCCTTTGCACCAAGCAGCTCAGCATGGTCACTCGTCAGTCGTGCAGTTGCTACTCTCGGCAGGTAGCAAGGTCAACGCAACCAAGGGTCAAGGGGTGACCACTGGCATAACTTCATTGCATCTGGCTTCAGCACTGGGTCACGCAGAGACACTACGCATCCTACTAAATGCTGGTGCTGACGTGGAAGCCACCGACCACTTTGGCTTCACAGCACTGCACTTCGCAGCACAAAATGGAAATCTAGATGTGACTCGAACATTGTTGGCAACTAAGGTGGCCGTCGACCGGTGTGCTTCCGCCGACGGTAACTCTGACATCTTGCCTATTCACCAGGCTGCACAGGGTGGTCATTATGCCATCCTAAAGTTCTTAGTGCTAGCAGGCAGTCCTGTTGACGCAAGCAAAGGCTACAAGGGCAGGCAAGGCATCACTCCACTACACTTAGCCGCCGAGAATGGCCACCTGAAAGCAGTACGGACGCTGCATGAACTCGGAGCAGACATCAACGCGAGGGACAGTGTCGGGTTCACAGCATTGCATTTAGCTGCCAAAGGGGATCACTCGGCAGTCGTGGAATTCCTCTTGAAGATTGGTGCTGATCCGTCCACCCCGGTCAACTTCCTCGGCGCAGAAAACGTTCTGCCTCTCCACATTGCGGCGCAATTTGGCAACCGAAAGTCCATCAAGAAATTGATTGAGTTTAAAATCAACCTGAACGCCACACAAAAGTTCAATGAAACCTTTGGTTTGTCGGCTCTTCACTTGGCTGCGGCTGAGGGTCATGCTTCGGTGGTTCGACTCCTGCTCAGGGCCGGTTGTGATCGACACATGAAGACGAGCGAAGGAAAGACGGCCAGGGAGATAGCAGCTGCGTTTGGCTATAAAGACGTCATGAAGTCACTGCGAGCCAAGTGAAATATCCATAAATATTATTTATTTTGCTTAGAATACAACGTAAAGATATATGAATAAATGCTTACAATTAAACATGTATTGTTGTTGTTGCTGTTGGGGTTTTTTTTTTTTTTTTTCTTTTTTTTTTAATTCTAATAAAAGATTCGAGAAAAGCAATCTCAACAAATATTTCACAAAAGTGATCCGAAACCATTGTAATTCCACATGTGGCATTTGTAATGGTATCAAAATGTACCGAATTAGAGCGATAACTCGCATTACTTGAGTTATTTGGTTTAACAAGTGTACCGCTCTTCGTCGGTACAATAACAATGATTTTGGCTGCTTAATAACGTCAGTGCGGATATGCCTACCTACTATATCCATGGCAACCATATCGATTGATTCAGAACTCTGATTTTAATAGCCGTAAATTGTGATTTGTATAGTATGTACATTGTATAGCAGCATTATCATAACGTATAATCTTTCCGGTCAGTGCCATAGAAGGGTTACAGTTAGATATTGAGCCTCAAACCTGTCCTTACATCGGCATCTGATCAGAAAATTGATTAACACATCATCGTAACATTAATTTTGGTTTTGGTTACATCCTATTAGTATAGTAGGACAATATTAGTGGTGCCCATGCAACGTCATGAATGCCTTGCAGTATTCATTTTATCACCTTGATAGATATCGTTCAATACGGTTCTCGTTTGTTTTGGGAAAATAACGTTATGATTTCAGAGTATTATGGTCAGACGTTCAGCACTTGAGATATGCACGACCACCATGGTACCATAACATGACATGACATGACCATAACATGGTATGACAATGCATGACACGATGGGCTAAAATTGACAGGGAGTCGGAAGTTTTTAAAAAAGGAATTCCTTACGAAAATACAGAGTGGGTCAAAAGGAGTCTACTCCACGTTAAAACAAAACTCTGGAATTTGTTATTCTACATGTACATCAATTATTTAAAAAATAACTACCTGTTATGGATTGACATGACTATTTTTGCAAATAAATCAAGTAAAAAGTCAATTTTGAATGAGGGGGGGGGGGGCATTTAAATGCGAGTGGTGAGTAATCGCAATGAGAGCAAAATCAGATTATTTAGTGTGCCGCTAAATTGTTTGTGCGATCAGATGTCGAGATGGTTAAGATGCTAATGAAAAAAACTTTTAGTGCCCGAAAGCTGTCGGTAAAAGTGTATTCAACCAGAAATGAGTGATATCAAGGATTCGCATCGCTATATACAGAGTTTATAGGATCTTATGTATAGTTTTTCAACTTAAATCAAATTGCAAGTATCTGGTTTCAAATTTTCGTTGTAAAACACAATTTATCGAACCACCCTCGTACGTACCATTGACATAATATATACGGGTACGTGGTGGTGCAGTAAGTTTTGAGTCGTTTAATTAGTTAGTCTAGTTTTTATTTAATCATAACATAAATCAATCATAACATAAATCAATCATAACATAAATCAATCATAACATAAAAGGTTCGAAAATAACGTAGTGGCAGAAGCGTGATCGCTTTTGCGCCAATCGATAAAGAAATCGAAAAAGAAACCCCCAATTTCCCTAAAATTAGCATCAAAATTTCCATGTTGACATTTGCCAAATTATCATGGCAATATGCAATCGTTATCATGGCAATATATAATCGTTCCTTACATAAATCAGGCTGAACTTACTACAAAGATCATTAATCCATTAAAGCATACGTTTGCTTATTATACCCCCTTTCTCACACGCGAACTTTACGTATAATGTTAAAAATATCATCTACTCACGATTGAGCCCCGTAATCCGTGGAGTTTACATAGCTTTTGACGAACTGACTTCTTGTGCGACCGACCTTCCAGGGTGACAGCACCCAATGAATTGTCATTAATTAATTGTCATTGTGTAATTTATAAAACGGAGTGTCTACGTACAGAGCGGCTCTGTACGTAGACGTTTGCCGGCTTTTCCAGTTGAGGTGAGCTCAAACTCCGAGTTCTCCGAGTGGATTACTGGTGTCAGTGCGTGGACGATGAAAGGGTGTTTAGGTAGCAGATTCCTGGATCAGGCATCCACTTTTTTTGCATTAACTTGGAAAGTTTGTACATGCATTTGAATCAATGTAGCGGACAACCAACTGTTTCTGGAAAAAGTAGAAGCGTTTACGTATTGGGTGCTTTTAATCTGAACAGAAAAGGGTGGGAAGAAAACTATGATTGGGTTGATAGTGCTTGGGCATGTGTAAGGCAAGTGGAGCGGAGGATGCTGCTCAACAAATGACACACGTCTAATCATGCAAGACAGAGATAAATTCAAACCAAGTTCAGTGCCGAGGGGTGTACCACATAGTGCTAAATTAGATGTGTACCCAAGATTAACCTAAACAAAGAAAAGGAAAGCAAGAAACCATGGTTTTGTGTACAATGCAAGCACGAGTATACTTAGAGGCAATAGAAAAGCACACCTGACTTATAACAGCACAGTTTATTTTGTATGCATTGTACAGACTTGAAGTTTACGAGGTTTTGAAGGTGTTTAATTTGCACAGATGTTGACAAAATTTCAGCAAAATCAACCCGTTTTTAAATGATTATTTTTCTTCATAAAATGACAAGGGATCAAAAGTGAAATTCACAAAGCTCAAAATCGGGTGTGACCACCTCTCGCATCTTTTCATCTCGTTCATCTTCGGGGCATGATGTTGCAGAGCGTTCGGATTATGACTGGAGGGATGTTCCCTCATTCTACGAGAGCGGCTGCAATCAGTTTTTGTGATTTCTAGGGAGGGGAAAGAGGTGGGAGGTGGCTATCTTTAGTTGATCCCAAAGATGCTCGATTGGAGACTAATCGGGCGAGAAAGCCGGCCAAGACACTGTAGGGACTTCCTTGTCTTCCGAGAAGTATCTGGGGACCGGAGTAGAATGAGGCCGTGCGTTATCTTATTGAAAAACCCGGATTTCGGAGTGCCCTTGACGGAAGAGGGTGACGGTTGGTTCCAGGACCTCTGCCATGCACCGTCTTGCGATCAAGTTCCCCTGAATCATTAAGAGGGGAGTCTTTTGTGTGAATGCCTCCGCACACCATGATGCTGGCTCCACTTCTTCTATCCTGCTCCTGGATGCAGCAATCTCAGAACCATTCTTCTCTGCTTCTCCACATGCGACGTCTCTTGTCTGACTTATCCATACAAATCCGACCCTTGTCTGCCTAGAGGACGCTTCTCCGTCTATGTAGGATCCATCTCTGGTGCAATCGCGTCCATGATGACGTCTCTCGGCATTCCGGATTGGGCTGTGTAAGAACTCCGAGATCCCACCCTCCGCTCCTGATGCCGATGTCGGGTTGCCTCTGAATAGATTAGTCGTTTGTGGGTTTTGGATTTGTTCCGAGTCTTTGGATATCCACGTGGCCGCTCTGTACGTAGCCCTACGCTGCGATTCTGCAACGCGCAAAGCCGCTCTGTACATGAAAAGTGAAGAAGGTAAAATATCACAACCAGCAGTTAACCCGAGTTAACCTCTCACTTCATTGCCGGCTAACTGTTTTGCTCTTGGCGACTGAGAGCGATCTTGAAATGTGACTAAGGAACTAAAAGATCTAGTCATCATGCAGGCGTGCTTCATCATCGTTTTGTTTGTATTTAAAATGAACGAAATGGCATCTCACCTGTTTACCAGTACTTTAATCTCGCGATGCCCCAAAACATTGAAATCGGTCATGCAAATTGCGCCCACTGATCGATCCATTACGTGCCTCGCGTGCTTCCCTGCCACCAGAAACAGGTACGTCGCAATGTTGTTGTTGTTTTTTTGTTTTGTTTTTTTTTTTTTTTTTTTTTTTTTTAAGTAGCAGATGTAATCAATGGCTTAGTGAATGCCAGACGACGCCATTGCATCACATGTTTTATGTTTGAGAATGACGTTATGAAAGTTCGTGAATCCATTAATTCGTTGTGAAGCAAGCGGATTTATGCCTCGAAATGACATTATGACCACCAGGCTGCATGACTTTCTTTTGGCTTGAGTGCCAACAACAATGTAACCCATATCTGGGGGAACCAATCTATATTATGTATATATGTAAGAACTAGTAGTAAGGGACATAAATGATTCATGATATGACTGTACTCTCGTAACATACACAACCATCACGTGTTTGCATGCAGCCACCAAGCTTTTACCAGGATTTACTCATGAAGCTAATCACGAAACAGCATTTATGAACATTGTGTAGCATAATGTAGTAGACATATGGTATTCCACATGCCAGGCGACAATTTGGATTGTTTCCTTTTCTTGTGCTTGAGGGTTGCATGTGACATTGGGTGGGTTAAGCACGTGGTGGTAAGTGTTGTGAACAATGTTATGGTTGTGTGTCTGACACGCCACAAGCAGTCTTGACAGGCGCTGACTCGCTTAGACGGACCTTCGGGCTAATCTGCCTACAATACTCAGGAGTTTATATCTGTATTCGAGATCTATGAATCATTCAGTGGGAGGCATTCGCCCTGGCTAAACAAAATATCGCCCATTGCAGTAATCCTTCAACTGAATGGAGCTGAGCGAAGACTTAAGACCTGAGAGATCTCAGAGTATCGACTCGGTTTTGTCATTGAGTATACGCCAAATACGGGATAGCCGAATGCGAAACAGGGTAAACTCATGCTGAACCAAAGTACGTCTCCAATTGCGTTAACCCACACTAGTCAAGGGTTAAGGTTGCTTATTATAACTCTAACATAAACAGCTGACCAGCTGCATAATGAGATTATTTGGCGATTGGGGCACCCCTATATGACTGTCGGATTTGCTTGAATCAAGCAGCAATTAATACGCGGAGTCTCTGATCCAATAAATTGATCGATCCACGTGAGTAATCGTTTGCATCCAGGGATTGCATCGGCTTTAATCCCGCTTGACTCATTGATCTACAGAGGATGCTGAATCTGCCGGATTTCACGAGGGAGGTGTCTTCCCTGCTGCTCACTAATCGCAGGGCATCAGCACCATCACCGAGAAAAGCCCTCGTCCTGCTGCCCTGTCCACATCGACGCGGTGGATGTCCAGCTGCCTTCGTCGACATCAACGACAGGACTTACCACCTGCGGAGTTGCAAGTTTCTTACTGTGATGTGTGATGCGTGCGGCAAAGGAGTAGTGGCCAAGGAACTGATGACTCATCGCAGATCATCCAGGTGCGCAGAGAACCAATTGAAGGGTGAGGTGATCCGTAGTTCACGGATGCTGAAGGGTGAGGTCGCCAGCCACGCCCAGCGCTGGAAGAGGGAGAAGATGGAGCTTGAGCGACACGAGAGACAGCAGCTGAAGCAGAGCGTGCACTGTCGCGTCGGTTGGATGCCTCGAGTGCCATCAGCTTTCCCTTCACCCGACAGTCCGCCGAGGACGATCAGACCGTGGACGACCACGTCCAGTGACCCAAGAGACAGCCCCTCTCCCAGTCCCCCCGCCCTTCTTCATCGCCACTGTTCTTCAAACTTTCCCGAACTGACTCAAAGTTACGTGACCTCTGCTGAGTACAGTGCCCCCTGCCCCACAAGTCTGCTGCGCCCTGTTCCGTCGCAGTGTTCCCGCTGCTGCAAGTACTTCTGGTCAAGCACCAACAACGCCAAGGCCTGTCGCTGGCACAAAGGGGTCAGATTGTCTTTTCTTCTCTAACGTGCTCTACCACGACCTCCAGTTAATGCACTTAATGTTCGCATTTCTTCGTGTAGGCGGTATTAATTTAATTATGTGAGTTTGATCGTTTTCTTCCCTGGAAATCTAGGTTCAATTAGCTCCTAACTTCTACGCTAATAGTTTCGATAGTTAGGTCACGCAAAATGCATTGATAATGAAATGTTCACATTTCGGAGAATTGATTTGCACCTTTTGGTGGCAACAGCGGATACTCTATAAACCATGATATTCATAACTCGAGCGCTCTCTTTATTCTCTGGTACATGTAATTGGAGCAATTCCACAAAACACACAAAATTATGTATCCTGTAGTAAATGTAACAGAGCTCTTCACGATGTAATTAATCAGAAAGTATCGCAATTCACCTAGAACATTGTAATTGTGTTGCATAATGTACTATCTTGGATGCAAATAATATGTATACGCACCTTTTTGGTTACACCTGCGCCGCATGCAGGGTCTGCATTGCAAACAGACATGATTTTTCATGTCTTATACGTTAAACTACGTGCGCACAAACTCATGAAATCACCAAGAAAACAAAGGGAATTAATGTTATTAATTCGAGGAATAATAGACAAGGGGTCACAATCGGAAAATTCAAAACTCGTGATCCTGCGTCATACCCAGTCTTCTAAATTATGCACGCACCAATAACTCACGCAATTATTTTTCGGTGCAAATTCTCGATGAGAAGAATCAAATCTGCCCCGTGATGTGCTGTTATATCACAGAGGAAGAATACTAATTATTAATTTTTCTTCTCTGTGGTTTATAGCTTTAAATCAGCTCCTATTAGCTTTAGGGATTGAGATGAGAGACAGAGGAATTACTAACAGCTACGATTCCATAAAAGTTTATTTAGCGACACATTGGGGTATACATATATGTCAACCATGACATATATGTATACATCAATGTGTGGGGTAGCCTGTGATCAAATATACATAATTATGTACTCCATTTAGGCAGATAGGCTTAATGAAGTATCTTTGCTGCCATAACTCTATTTCATATGAGCCCCCTATCTTCCCCTCTCTGAGCCGATATCGATATTTTCTCTGTAGATATCGTTCAATCGCATTCCTCCCCTGTCGCACATGTAATAAATATGTCAGTCGTGAAGGAGTCCTTGGAGGTGAACTTGCCAGATATGCCGATCGATTTTATTTTTGTCACTCAAGGGCATCCAGAACGGAGTAAATCCACAGTAGACCTGATTTCTTCGATCAATTCGATGAGGCATCTGTCTTGCTTTTGATATGCACCCTATACAAATTGGAGATTTGTGAGACTTGGATCAATTACTGGCAAGCTATGGACGGCTTCTGGCAATTGAAAGTCCGTGTTACCCGGGTGATGGCTACACCTGCTTCTAGCATCCCTAGGGCAAGGTTGTCAGTTGCTGTTGTTAAAAAATTATAGGTGGCAAATTATTCACGAGAACTGAGAATATGAAATTGGCAGTTTTGAACTTTTTGTTTGCGCGCATCCCTGCGTTCGTTGAAAATTAATGGTTTACTCCAAAATCCAATTGTTAATGTCAAAAAGCCCCCCCCCCCCCCCCAAAAAAAAAAAAAAAAAAAAAAAA
>KB295394.1:61090-102065 GCA_000328365.1 Capitella teleta | reverse complement strand
GATTCCTGACTCTGCCCTGGATTGCCGCTTCTGCAGCCTGTGAGTAGCCTAATGTCTTTCTATGATAACTGTACAAGAGCTTGATTGCATTCTTTATATTAAACAAGTAAGGTGCTCACGATTGAATTGTTTGTTTCCACAGAATAATTATTCTATGGCGAACAAAAGGAAATAATCGAAGACTACTTTTGATGGTTTCATACTTTGGATCACTTTATTTTATTACATTTATCAATTCAAAGCATTTTATTTCTCGTGCCTGATGGATTCTTTCTCATTCCATTTGACCCACTTCCGTTCCACGTGGATTTCTATCGTCAGATTGTGAGTAATAATTAAATACTATTTAAATGAATTTCCCGTTGTTATTCATTAAGTGTTAAACGCGAATATCTCGTTAATAGGTTCAGGTGAGCAAAATACTTCCTTGAAAGAATTTACCCGAATACTGTCCTCATTCAACTTCTGCCTCCTTCATTCATTCCGTCTCTATTCTCTCCATTGGCATCGACAGCTGTTTGTGAGTTTAATTATTCACTAATTAATTCACTAATTAGTGCAACGTGCGTATAAGCATGCATCTTCTAAACATTATTCAGATTCGTATACGTAGTAATGGATTGAGGGTCAGTATATATATTTCAATTAACAGCTACTACACACATGCGTTTAGTCATGTTACTCATTGCTTATTTGTCTCTGTTTGCAGGGGGTGAGTTATCTGAATAACTTGTTGACTCCTTGCAACAACTGGGAGAGTGTACATGTGTGTGCATTCGTTCGTGTGAAGTGATTTCTTTTCCTCACTGTAACCATGGCAACGGAGTACAGCTTGATAACTTCAGAATGTCACCTAAAATTAGCCTAACCCGTAGTAAGAAACGCATTCTAGAATTTTTAATGGCTCCAACTGTTGTAACTGATGCCATGACTTCACATTTCTAGCGAAGAACCGTTTAACTCCGATTATAAGGATTTTTCTTTTCTTTTGCTCGGTTTGTTTGTTTGTTTGTTTGTTTGTCCGAGTACAATTTTTGGTCATTTTGATTTATTTTGTGCTCCTGTGCGACTAACACAGGAAACCAGCAACTGCGTTTGAAAATCAAAATTTTACGCGCTCGAATAATCTAAATTGTTTTGCCTTCAAAATGTCCAATCCACGTATCCACCCTGGATACCTGATAGACCTTCATCATATAATCAAACACAGAGTGATTTCACTAAGCGTATAATATTATGTAAGTTTGTGAACAAACTATGTTTTATTGACCCAAGTTAAACAGTCTATGTGCATGTGATTGATAAAAACAGCCAAACGGATCATATTTTGATAGGTGGTGGCATATGAGTCGTTGGCTCACAATTTCGCTCATGTGTAGTAGTTATGAGCATAGCTTTTGACTCTTCTAATTTAGTTAATGCGCTAGATTGATTCGTCCTTTATTTATAACTATTGATGTGTACTAACTGCCGATCAATATTTCTTTTCACTCTCTCAACCAACGTTTCTTGGTTGCGTTGGAACGACCCTTCGGATCCAAACAGGGAGTAAGTACACCCTTACTCCTTTGCCTTCGCCGCCTCATCACAGACCCTCTCATTTGAAATTACTTCATTACACATTCCCTCAGCCCTTTCATTCCACCAACTGTTACCCTCTATTCGAACCCTTTTATTTCTAACAGACGTGCCAGAGTTGCGGTCGTCTTGATCATCTGCCGGGCTGTGTGACGGGCCGTCACGTGATATCATGACGTCACTTCAGACCGACCTAGATATAGCCGGTTCATTTGTCCTATTTAATAAAACCTTTGTTTCTCAAGTTGTTATCTCGTTATTTCGATTGTTTGGTGGTGGTGGGGGAGATGGATCCGAGCTACAAATTGACGAATCACAAAGAGATGATTACACTGCTCCATAACAAGGTCAAACAGATTTGCAACAACATTAATTTTGTTTCATTTTTTTTTTTTTTTTTCTTCATCACTGGGTCTATAATAAGGCTGATATATTGCATTGTGATAGAATTGTGTACTTATCACTTGATCGTGATCCGCTTTGGACATCTGCTTGTATTTTCCAATCTTAAGTAAAATAATACGAGAAATTACGTATCTTGCAACATGATGTGCCTTTTGCCTTGACTCCATGTATTGACACACTGTTCAAATATCAGTTCATGCTAGAGTTTAATACATTGCATAACCTGTGAGTATTTAACGATGGATGTTGATGCACAGTCATCTTGCGTCAATGAGCAGATTCTGCACAATTGTGAGTGACTTTTGTTTCGTTGATACAAAAATCCGACGAACATACATATATATGATCGTGCAAGTATTGTAATAGTCACGATCAATCATCAGATTAATTTAAATCAAAAATAGGCACAGATTCAGACATTAATATTAGCCATACTCTGACATGTATTCTGTGATTGGAGAAGACAGCGATGGGGAAATGAAAATAGTGGGGCCTGTGGGGGCATGCAAATGCCAAAGTACATGGGTTGTTATTCATTCGGTCTTGCCAACAATTACGTACAAAACGCTCTGTGCCAACTATGTCAGGGAAACATAGAGCAGTCACGCCCTTGATCAACGATTCACGATCCATTATCATTATTGGCCTACGAGAAGAAAAGCCTTCTGTCTGGCCTCCCTGTTTCTCAAATCCATACTTCATGGAGTTCACAACAGTACTGCGAGGCTGGTAAACGATCTGACCGCTATTGCAGCATCAACCCATTACTGAAAAAAAAAAACCCTCCATTGGCAACCTGTGTAATTCCGCAGTATGTATAAAATTTATTTACTTTCTTTTAAATGTATTAATGAACTCGGGTCAACTTATTTGAACGAACTTTTAAATGACTTCATGCATGCACAGCCATTCGAGGTATTCTGCGTGCTGACCCTAAAAAAAGGTATGCTAATCTAGTCGCTGTGTATAACTATTACCACAATGCTCATATTTTGACTTCGTGTGTACTCTATTGTACAAGATGGGGTTCTCATTGGCCGAGTATACAAGGTTATCGTGCATTAAATGGGTCATTAAGGGTTATTCGTTTTACGAGAGGGGTGCTTCAGATCAGACTGTATGCTGGAATACCTCAATAAATGGAGCAGTATACCGCGTATACGCATATATTATATGCAGATCCTAATCTGCATTGTGCAGCGTGTGATGAAGATCTCCTCAGGGGGGGGGGGCACTATAACTAAGGGGGGAGGGTATATTGTGCGTGTATCGGTGGCAAGCGGGTATAGCCAAAGAGAGATTATTATTTTCACTAGTACCCTGGGGGTAGGAGGAGGGTGGGTTGACTTGTAAATCCATAGAAATGCATGCACAGAACGGCCCTGTCACTGGCCACGATTCACCTGTCCGATTTCAAAGACATCATCTGACCCGGTTCCGAGAGAGTGAAGCTCATTGAAATCATGGCTTAGCGAAACAATACGCGGGTTTTTTTTGGTTTTATTTATCTTCGAATCACGCTCGATGCATCTATATGCAAATATATCCACCAACAGTGAATATTGAATAAATGAAAACAGTCACTTCGGAGTTTGTATAACTTGTCTAAGCAAAAACAGACTAGTGTTGGGGCATGCGTATAAATTGATGACTTTTCTTGTTACGGCTGTTCTTGGATTCTCTCCTTTTAACCTCGGTATCCTGAAGCTTATTTGGTCCGAGGAGGTAAGCAGGAGTTAAGCGCCTTACTCAAGGACACAAGTAAAGCTGGTGGCTGGCTTCGAGCCTCCAGTGACCTGTTATGCGCCAAGCCCTTTCGTAATATTCCGATCGAGTAAATACCTTAATGACATGAATGATTCGATTTTTAAAAATGAGGATAATATCCAGTTTAAAGCGAGAACAAGGTTAATCTGCAGTTCTTGGATCATTTCTTCTCAACATAATGTGTGTGTACATCGAACAGCAGTAATTCTTAACTTTTATTTCAATGTTGATTGTCACTTTTGTTAGCGTCTATCTATTCATCACGTTCAAACCCTTTGATGAGAAGAAGAAAAGTTACTAGGACGTAAAATAGCAATAAATAGAGTAGAGTTATGGCTAAAAACTATAAAGGAAAAATAGACCAGATGCCGGCGCGCAGACTTCAACGGCACAAGACTGGTATCATCAACTCATCCTAAGTATGGAACAGATAAGTCACACTCCGGTATAATTATTCACCAAGGCATTGATATAATATATGAGAGGAGGAAGAAGAGGAGAAGGAGGAGGAGGAGAGGAGGAGGAGGAGGAGGAGGAGATAGTGGTGGCTATGGTAAGCCTTCACACTGAGCTACGTAAAAGCAGTCCACACGATAGAAACCAAAATGCTCACGTGTCTGGATTGTTAAAAGACAAGCGACCAAGAGCCAGCCTCGCATACGCCGCGTGTAAGCCAGAGGAGGAGCAAGCGCATTGGCGCCGGATAGCAATAGGAGCTCTGAAGATGTAAGTAAACCAAACTGACAGGTTTCAATCATGGCTCAAGTGCGCGAGTGTCGTCGCTCTCTGAGGGTGTTTGGGTCAGGGATTTGAGGAGGAAACTGCACTCTGGCCAAAGGGTTCTTGAACGAGTGATAGGAGTTCACAATTTGAGTCTTGAGGAAATACTTCAATTCCCATTTGCAAGTTGACCTTGGTAAGGTGAACGAGACAAGTGTGCATGGCAGGTTTTGCTTGTTAATTCTATCTGTAGAGGGGCGTGTTTGACTGCAACCTGTGGAACAGGTGAGCAAGGGGTATCATGCAATACAGCCAACGAAATCCTACCGAGGCAGAATTATTCATGCGTAGCATCGATGCATGTGCATTATTCAGAGGAAATGTCGGCTTGTTTATTGCGTACACGAGATGGGCCATCATCAATTCGGCGTGGACAGCCCATCAATATTGCAGCTGCATCGCCGCTCTGAGTCGTCTGACCCGGTGCCTCGTCATCTCGCGGCCCCCATTCAGCCACTCGGCTGATTCGATCAGGATAATGCTCTGGCCAAACACAATGATCACCGTGCTTTGATCGACAGCTGCAGCGACGAAGATGATGAAGACGAAGGGGCGACGTAGCATCCCGATGCGACTGGCTCTCCTCCACCTCATGGTCATCCTCGTGGTGCTCATTTTAATCATCATCCTCCTCGTCGTCACGACGCGAGGCTTTTTTGACATCAACGTCCAAATTGCAAAGAGGCGTCACTCCCTCGATGCCGAGTCAGCTGAGCGGTCAGAGGTACACATTACCCTCTCATTGTGTGCTTTTGAGATCGTGTCTCTTTTGTGGTTTAGAGTGGTTCGGTGTGTTCGAGCCCCAAATGCGTGCAACTCAGCGGTGAGATACTCTCTCGAATGGACCTCACAGTGGACCCATGTGACGACTTCTACGAGTACGCTTGTGGGGGCTTCATCCGTAGTCCTCTGGTCCCGACAGACTCCAGCAAATGGGGCACCACCAGTGTCATGGATAAAACCAACAAATTCCTCGTGAAACAGGTGCAGAGAGTGCTCAGTGTCCTGCAGCGGCGATTAATCTGTTTCTTCTGTTGCAGATGCTCGAGCAACCGATTCAAGGAGGATCCTCGAACGACGCCGTGAACAAAGCGAAGCTGATGTACAAGTCGTGCCTGGCGGTCCCCGAGGACGCAGGTCAACGCCTGCAGTCAGTCATCCAAGTGAAGCATCTGACCGCTCCCTGTTTGCATTTATGTAGGGTTATTATTTAGATGCTTAAAGTCGTCGGTTCGTGGCCAATTGTGACCCCGGGGTTGTCGTGGTCAGAGGACACGTGGCAATTCGAGACCGCATTAGCCATTGCGAGAAAGCGATACACTCAAGCGATTTTTTGGGTGTATGTCTCAGAGGATGACCGCAACAATACATTCAACCGCCTAAATGTAAGTAGATTCAACTGTATGATGATTGTTATCCATTGGTGATTGCAGTTTAACCAGGCGACAAGCTTCTTTCCCGACGCCACCGCCTTCAACGGGTCAAAGGCCGCAAGCAACCGTGCCGCACTGGACAGCCTCGTCATTCGTCTCGTGCAACTGCTCGGCGGAGATGAGGAATCCGCTCGCGCGATCCTGGATGACCTATGGCACCTGGACAAGGCGTTGGCTGAAGTAGGCATTATTGATACCCGGTTGCATGAGCCATTTAATGGTTTACCCTCGCAGATCAAATTGACTCTAATTGAGTATCGAGCCGACGTCCGTAAGCGATACAATCTTATGACACTGCAAGAATTACAGACTCTCATTGGTCCTGGGGTGAGTGACACCTGACCCTGACCCATGATGACCTTCTCTTCTCAGCTCAACATCAGCTTGTTTCTTGATGAACTCTTTGAGGAGCATATTCCCTTGACGGAAACGGTCATCGTACGAGTTCCTACCATGTTCGCCCAACTGGGTCAAGTTCTGAGCAAAGCGAAGAAGAGGTTCGTCGCGATTTGATATAATACACATGTATATAGGCCCACGTGTATAGCGTCCGATAGAGACTCTGGACGTTGCTTTTGGAATGTTAATACTCTACTTAATATTTTTGTTGTGTGATAGTATTCTCTCAAATTCGCGAAGTATTCGTCACAATGGAATTGTCCCTGTTAAAAAACTAGCTGGTGATGAATCGAACGAAGCAACGTTATCCGTGAATTTTCGGGCTACTTTTAAAAGCGAGCCGAATGTGATGAAATTGGCTTTCTTGGCAGAACGACGCTGTCCGTTGCCAGTCACAATGCTAGTATACTGAGTATGCTAATATACTGCGTGTTCCGCGTGGTTTTTAATTTCCTCGTTGGGTTTTTTTTTTTTTTTTTTTTTTTCGACAATCGTAAATCCGAAATCATTACTCGTGTTTCAACTCTTTAGGTGATATACGATTATATGCATAATATTTTAGGATTACACAATGCATGAAATCAACACCATGACATAATGCCAATATGTCTGGGTATTGATATTTGCATATCGAGAGGATATCTGTTTATACAGACTATGTGCCAGCATAAAATATATCAACAAATATCCACTCGACAAATACACAATGAAGAAGCAGCCTCGAGGCCTGACCGCATATTCGAGTCAAAGCTCTCGGATTTTTTGAGGGAGTGAAACCTGAGTGAATCGTCCTATTTTTTTCAATTTCAGCACTCTGGCTACGTACATCTCGATGCAGGCTTTGTGGGATAATGCTCATTTTGCGTCGTTGGAATTCCGTGATGCAATCGAAGATTTCAAAGCCAAGCTAGCAGGAGGCAAGAACGAGGTGCCTCGCTGGCAGAGCTGCATCACCGACACCGTCGACGCCCTAGGTTTCGCGGTCAGCGCTCTGTTTACTGAAGATCATTTTACAACCGCCGACAAGAGAGAGGTTAGTGCCTCATGTGGACAAATCGAAATTTCGCTGGCTGACACTGGGGTTTCCAGGTTGTACAACTTCTGGAGAACATCCGAGAGTCGTTCTTGGATTCGATTCCTTCGCTGGCTTGGATGGATGACGTAACTAAAGCGAGCGCCGTGGAGAAAGCGACCAAGGTCTCACACAAAGTTGGTTTCCCAGATTTCATCAGAAGCAAAGATAAACTGGACGAATATTACTCAGATGTAAGCAGCTCGATTTACATCTCATCCTGTTTTGGGATATGTTCATCCCTTTTAGCTTGTTATAACCGATGACCATTTCCAAAATCAAGCCGCAGAATTTCGATACAGCAGTCTTAAAAACCTTCAAAAAAGAGGTCAGAAGGTCGATCAGGGCGAGTAAGTTTTCCAAAGTTAGTTCGTGTGAAGCCACGTGACTCCACCCTCTTTTTTTTCCCAGGTGGCCGCCGCACACTTCGCCGACGGTGGTGAACGCCTTTTACGACCCTCAGAAGAACGCGATGATTTTTCCTGCCGGCATCCTGCAAAAACCCATCTACCACAGCGCATATCCGAGGTATGGATGGTGAAAGCATCAATATTTCACATTCTATGAGGCAATAACTCAAACAGAGCATTGTCGTACGGAGCAGTCGGCACCATCATGGGTCATGAATTAACTCACGGATTCGATACCTCAGGTGGGTGGAAGGGCTCAAATGGCGAGTGAAATTCTATTAAGAGAACAGCCCAGATGATATCTATGAAATTGCGAACTCATAATTCATGATATACTCTGGTAGTTTAGGTGTGAAATCGTTTAGCATAGCTCTTAAATTTTCGCAAGTAGATTTAAGGAACGTGTCTATTTGTAAGTTGTTATAGCTTGGTGTTATAGCTCCGCGACAAATATAAAGTTACAAACATCTGGTCCGTTTGCCCAGGAGTGACAAAACCGACCCTATAGCGTCACTTCGTCAGTCTATTTTGCAATTTTAAGCTAAGCATGATCGTAATCTGCAATCGAATCGACTACTTCACAGAAACCAACACCCCGTCAATGACTGCATCAATACACAGTATAAACCCATTGGCAAGCAGGGTGTGTGACGAGAACTGATAAAAGACTTTCTCGGAAATTTCCACCACAAGAATGTGTTGCAGCCTACCCGGCTGACTATTATAGAGCTTACTCAGCACAATAATGCCTCCCGTCCCCCCCCCCCCATCAATTAACTATTAATCGAATCCAATTGAAGCTGGATTTTCAACGGTTCTTATAGTTTACTTATATCACCCACCATATTATTATAATTCATTCTTTCGATTGCACAATCCAATTTTCCTTCGTTGTTTTACTACATTGAGTAGTCAGTAATTTTTGTACGGACAATATTTCAGTACATATAATTAAGCTTTTTTTTTCTGCTGTGAATTTATTTATACGTCATAATGTGCGCATGCGTGGCCAATGCCGATTCGCGGTGTTATTTGCGTATACCAGAATTTAACTCCCACTATTTTTCTCCTTTGTTCATCTTATTTTAAAATTCAATTCCACGTTCGATCTGTAGCAATGCAATGAATGCATGACAGGTCGATCCGGTTATGAACACCCGAGCGACCTTCATATGTGAATGGCTTCAAATTCCGCGGAGTTGATGATTACTCGCAAGGATGACATAGCAGTGTCAAGGTCGCCTTCCACGAACATTGTGATCACGCGATTGACTTCAATTGTTTGCATATTTAACCCCCGTTAATTATCGTCATCCAGGGCGCCGCTACGATCCCGATGGGAATTTATTCAACTGGTGGGGTAACATCTCGGCCAGAGAATTCGAGCACCGCACTCAGTGTCTAGTTGACCAATACAACAAGTATGAACTGAAAGGCATGAAGGTCGGATCTTCAGCTGGAAAAGTTTCACCATAAGAAGTGTTCCTTGCAGATGAGCGGAGGTTTAACACTTGCGGAGAACATTGCTGACAACGGAGGCCTAAGACTCAGCTATCGTGCCTACCAGACATGGCGAACGGAAAACGAAGACACAAAGTTAGTCGGTCTCAACTTGGGGCTGAATCAAATGTTCTTCCTCGGACAAGCACAGGTAGCGCCCATCTAAAGGTATCTTAGTTTAAGTTTGCTTTTCATTTTCAGACTCTATGCACCGTCATCAAGCCGTCTTTTGTAGCACACATTCTTCGTAATGACGTCCATAGCCCTGCTAAGTTTAGGTGAGTCTGAGTGTTGGTTTCCTGTCAAGATTCTCGGTGTTTTTGCTTGCGCAGGGTTTTGGCCACAATGCAGAATATGGAGCAGTTCTCAGAGGCGTTCGGCTGCCCGAAGGGTTCGCCGATGAATCCAGATAACAAATGTGTTATATGGACATGACCCATCATTATTCAACGAGAAGTGTTCGTGGGTGGCGATATGAACTGCATAATGTGTACATAATGTAAAGGGTAATTATATTTTATTATCATCAATAAAAAGACATCCAATGTATGGCTGAACATTTATTAAACCGATATATAATTAAATACTTGAAGCGGAACTTATACGACATTCAGTGAGCTGCCTGCATCATAATATTTGTCAATGTGCACGCTTGCATGAGTTATGACTCTTATGGATTACGACTTGATGAGTATAGATCAATTATTATTTGTTATCCACGGCTGAGCTGAAATAAGTTGAACAACGTTCAGACATAAAGTTCGTTGATCAGAACGGGACGTATTCCTGCTTAGCAAGCAACGGTTGTTCGGCCTCGGATCCGCTCCGTTTCCGATATCTCGTGGACACGATTAGAATTCCGACAGCCATGCAGCATAGAGCCACTGCAGAGATGACTGATAATGCAGTTAACGCATAATTGGACGACCCGGTCAGTTCTGCATAGAAGCGCTATCATGACGCATTATTCAAAATCATAACGCACTCACCCGAGGAGCTCAATGCTGTCATTTTCTTCGAGTTTCGCACCCACTCCATCTCCTCCGTCTGATCATAGTCGTATCCGAGATCGTACGACTGCTTGAAGAAGTCGACGTGGCGGTACAGAGGGATGAAAGGCACTATGACGTCATGCAGATTGTGGCCCGCTGCAACATTTGAAGGAAACTGAAAGACTCAGATGGAACAAGTGCGAATGGTTATATGGACTGTTAACTTACCACATTAGGGGTGGCGTTGTACATTCTCAGCCACACCTCAAAGAGCTTGTCGATGTAGGTGTGGTGGAAGAAGAACAGAGGGTCATCAGGCGAACTGGATACCTGGCTTATTGTCCCACGGAAGAACGAATGCACCTGCAAAGATGCGATCGTATACTTGTCATGGTGTGCATTCACCTGTATACCTGGATGTGCATAGTAGCGTTGCCTGTTTCATGGAAAACTCCACTCGCGCCTCCGAATCCTTCTATACAGTTCCGGAAGCTGTACCTTGAAGTCGCAGGGGTGAAAGGGTAGAGATCAAAGGTCGCTTGGCTGAGGGTGAATATGACGTCTTCCATTGGGGGTAGGAACGGCGACACCGAGGCTTCGGGGTCCCTTATAACGGGACCCCTGGGGACCCTCAGATCGCAGGGATACACGGCACACGGTACGGAATCATCCTTCAGTTCACACGCCGACTCCCACCGGCTGAACGGAGATCCTGTACTAAGGGTTCTCAGAGGGTCCGACCAATTGATGGAGCCAGCCAGGTCATCCGTGCACACTGAGCACTCTACACCAGCGCCCGACCAGTTCCAATAGGGAAGAGCGAAGAAGGGATCCCCGGCCACTCGCCCCATCTCTCTCTCCATCATCATCAAGTACAGGCGATGCCAGGTGAGGAATCCTGGTCCGTTATGGGCGAAATCCAGCGACTGTGTTCGACCACTGAATACTTCGGGACCTACGATGCAGTGTGGTTCACCGTCAACTTCAGCGTTCTTCGTGCTGAAGTAGTGCACGTGGACGAGGTAGTCGTAGACGGAGAGGTTCACGAAACTTTGGTTGTCGATACCAAAGCCATTGTCAATTGTGGCGTACTCGCTTGGGGTGTGCTTGGCGAGGTCAAAGACCCTCACTAGATGCGCCTTCTCTTCAGCGTTGAGCGTCAACGCGTTTCTCCGTTTCAACAGCGCTTTTTTCTTTGAGCAATCGTCGCCGTAAAATCCGAATTTGCAATATTGGCACATGAATCCGTCGCGTTCGCCTTCGCAGACACACGCATTTTTAAAGTAGCGACGAGGCCAGTCCAATCTAGGGTCATCTGGTAACCATGGTGGGATGGCTGGAGGCTGGTATTTGGGTCCTGGTGGGATGGCCTGGCATGAACCTACGCCTGCACCACCACAAGGCTCGCTGTAACCTGTTGTAAACAAGATCGGACCGTCAAATTCAAGTTAATAGTTCACAATTCAGGCTCCACCGAACCAGCAAGGGACACTTGGTAGCTCAGTCGGTTTGACCGCCTGACTGTTTGACCCCGAATCCTGCCAGCAGATTGATTTATGGCAGATTGAGGTCTTTTTCGGCTGGCTTGTTAGTCAGCTGACATATTTGTGGCTGACCAACTAGGCTTTTTTTCCGGCTGGCTCAGTTCGGCTGCATTGCTATTTATAATTATATGTACACGCATTATATAAATTAATACATGTATTGGCCTTTGCTTTTGCTTACATATGTCTAGCTGTATGTTTAAGAATTAGGGAGTTCACTAAGCTCAGCCTAATGAATACCATGCTTAATATTTCACTCTCGATGCCCTATCACGACTCGTGTCTTCTACGAAATAAATACTTGCGTTTCGTCAAAACTTTTCTCAATTTCGTTTTTTCTTTTCTTTCCCCGCCGGTTTTAATCTCCATAAAACAGCTATTACAGTACATAGTCATTTCTTACACATAATTATAAATTACTGAGAACTACTCTTGAGTATAGTTTGAGCCTGTGATAAATTTGATTCTTGCTGTTGTGTACATTGGGATGCTCCAATTAAGCTGGAGGCCCAACAAAAAAAGTCTGGGTCAGCTACCAATTCTATGTATTATTACCTTTTTGGGAAATAATAAAATTGTCTCTCTCTCTCTCTCTCTCTCTCTCTCTCTCATTGTCTCTCTCTCAACAAATACGATTAGTGGATGAAAAGTGAAAAGTGATGGAAAAAACAGAACAAAACAATAACCACATTAAGCTATTGATCAGTAATCGTTACTCAAATTATACTATATAGTGATACATAATTCAACCTGTGGAGGGGAAATACGTTTATCGTTGAGAATTAACCCCATGGCGGAAAACATTTTTTCCATTGGCACAAATGATTTGCCTCTTCAAAAGAGAGAAGAGTTAGAATTACCTTCCTCTTCTGCGGCTCAGACCATTTTGTGTGGCAGCGAGCTAATTGCTGGTTTCATCTTAATATCAATAGAAACTTCCTTCTTTTTGAAAACTATAAGTTTTTAAATCATTATGCGTTTCCGCTCTCTCAGAAGTCGAGATCACACCCTTAATAGTTGCTTGGATAAAAAGGCAGTATATATATTGACAGTTTCCTTGGTCAAATTTTATAAATCATGAGGATATTTCTGGTCAAATCTCTCAAAAGAAATACGGCTGATCGATGGATTTTCTGCGGCTATCGAGCCAACTGTTCTTCGACCAATCAGTAAAATTCCGGCGGCGGTGGCTCAGACCTCGAGGTCAAGATTGAGGAATTCGATACCCGGTCGAACCACGGGCGTTATTATTGTACATATAAATCGTTATATTATATTATTCAGTGACTGCAGAGCTGCCCAAATGCTTATCAAAACCGGGTGCTGTGCACTGCTGCCAATGACATGCAGTGTGCAGGATAAAGAAGTAAAGAACCCTTGTTGTTTATCGATACGAGTGGGAGAAACCCCGGTCCTGGGCTTCTGTTCTGGCGGCCGCATCACCCGAATGTGCTGGATGGAGCCGTCAAACCCCATCATGCCTCATGCCTCACATTCAACCAGCGCACAGTTTCATAGGTGAGAATCAACGGATGTTTATGCAGACACGTCATCAATACCACAGTTTATAAATGAATGAACGAATGCATGATGACTATGATTACTAGCAAGTATTGCTGCATTCGCTGACCTTCTGGCACGGGACAACACACGCTGTCCGTCCGGCTAATGTTGCCGATGCACACCCTCGGAAATTGGGCGTTGACCCCTGAAGCCCCGATGACCACAACAACGTATAACATCCACATCGCACTCGCTGAATGACGCACTTATTATCTAGGCATTCATTATATATGCACGTCACGTGCTCTTGTCATTTACATAAGTTCATCCAGCGGAAACTTCGATAACAGACAAGGACCTCTTCTAGAGATTAGAGGAGTGGGTATCTTATATAATAATTCTTCTCGGTATCGCTTGAAAGTTTTTTAGACAACGGGCAGTTTTGATACCTCTGGACTTGACTGGTCAGTGTCCTCTTCTGGTGGGAGATAAATCTGGTATTATCAGTTTGTATCGAGCACACAATGCGGGGCGCATCTTCAACTTTCAAGTTTCAACGGAAAAAGTAAAAACATCTGCCAAAAGTCATTCTTCCATCTCCACATGATTTGTAAGATCCGGAATTTCATCACTGAAGACGCCGCTCGACATCTTGTCCATGCCAATACCATGAGCTACCTTGACTACTGTAACGCTCTGCTAGCGGGATCTCCATCTTACCCGATCGACAGACTCCAACTCATACAGAACTGTGCAGCCCGCCTAGTGAAATGTGCAGATAGACAGACACTCGCCATCCCTCCCTCTGCTGAAAGAACTACATTGGCTACCCATTAAATTTCGAATAATGTTCAAAACTAATGTCCTTACTTTTAAAGCCCTGCGTGACTTAGCACCACCTTATATCTGCTCCCTCATCAATGTTTATACACCTGCTCGCCCCCTTTGATCATCAAACTTCTCATTGCTGCCTGTACCTAAATTTCATCTTCAATCATATGGCTACCGAACATTCGCCCACCAAGCACCCATCCTTTGAAACCGATTACCTTCCAACCTGCAGAACCAGCAATCGCTCGATGCTTTTAAAGCCCAACTTAAGACTTACTATTTTAACATTGCATTTTCTAGTATTTTATGATTTTCCTTTTTACCTCTGTTTGTACAACGCATTTGAATGTTCTTTGATATTGCTGAAAATGTAATAAATGAAAAATGAAAATGAAATTTAGGGTAGATAGTAGCCTCGAATCATCGGCATAATTGACTACTTTAAATAATGAGGTACTTCATTTGAAATCGTTCATATATATAATAATTAAAAAGGGACTAAGATTGGAACCCTGTGGAACGCCACTTGATAAATTTAGTATGTTTGATTTTATGTTATCATCTTCGATATATAGACCTCCGTTATGAAGATATTTTTTTTAATTATGAGGTGTGCATAACCTGTATGTTGCATAATTGCACTGTCCTGTTATTTCACTGTTCATACGTACTCTATGTGTATCAAGTTGATACGAATAAATATATATATCAGAGTGGGCCAAAAGTAGTCTACTGTAGAAGAGGATATTTCCACGGACTGCAAATTTCGCGGTTTTACGGCTGAGGCCTTTATTCGCGGCACCAATGATTCGCGGTAAAGCGTAGGGTCATACATGTATATATAATACCCAGAAAGATTTCGCGGGCATCTAATTTTCGTAATTGATCGTGACCGCGAATATAGCGAAAATTTCCTGCGACGCGAAAATTTTCTGTTCTACAATATCTACTCCATGTTAAAGATATCAATGCTTTTCAATGCATTTCTGTGAAAGTGTTACAAAATTGATCGCAGTGTAAGAACCACACAAAGATAAAAGAAATAAATACTTGGTATGGTTAGTCTAACATGCCATGCTGCTATTTCTATCATTTCTATACCAATGCCATCAATATTAATTGATGCTGATGTATCTCAATTACTTGAGTGCACTCATCATTCCACGATATTTCCACTTTTGGTGGAAAACAGGGCCCCGGACCATGAATAAGCTTCATTGAACGCATAATCAAGGCAATAAACACTCTCGAACTATTGTTTTGTATGAGAGTGCTATTGCTGTGGCAGTAGCACTAATGTTTATCTCCTTATCGAAACAAAGCAGAGTTTGTATTGAAGCGCCATACAAGAGATGACATTACTTAATGCTCGTTCAGGGGCTCATCTGATTTTGCTCGCTTTGCGATCACTCACCACTCGCATTTAAATGTTCCTCCCTCGTCCAAAATTGACTTTATACCGAATTTCTTTGCATAAGTGGGGCAGAACAACATAGTCAATCCATACTAGATTTCGTTTTTAACGTGGAATAAATAAGACTACTTTCAGCCAACTCTGTATACATTTGTAGGGGCCTAATGATCGAATTACAATATGTGCTTAATCACTGATTCACTAGTGCGAGCTTAAAGGGAGAGAGGACTGGTTAAAAATGGACTTTGAGTCGTTATTTGATGCACCAACAATGATTCCTATGCTTAGCCCACACAAGGAATATCATCGCTAACGATTTCGCGGGAGATATATTGCTAATTCCCCATCTTTTACAATGGGCCTCGTCATATCAGCGTGTCCTGCGACTAAACCCCTGGATATTTTTTTATTTTATTTTCGGAAATAAATAGAATAATCATTTTGCCACAAGTCAGGCGCGAAAAAAAAATATTTTTCGTTATTTTTCTTATTTTAACAAGCGATTTTCTAGGACACCTACCATGTTTCTCGTCCTGAAACAGTAAAAAGGTCAGCCAGAGTGCACCACGCATGCGCTTTCGTTTCGTAAACAACAGAGATGTCCTTTTATGGCGAAGATGATCTGCTCTGATTGGCTGAAATCGATAGCTTCACGAGGGGAACGGGACCAATCACGGCAAGCCATCAGCTGACGTTTGCCTCCTATACTTCGTAATGGAAGTCATTCTTCCATAGGCGCAATGCTAACCCCGATATTCGGAATGCATTATTTCCTTACGCTTGCATCCAGGCATGGTGTTTTTGGCACGGAATGCTATCAATTGGTGCTATGAGTCAATAGCACTTAAAATTCAGTTCCCCATCCCTTTAATTAAATCTATAGTTGGTGATGTTGGGGTTCATGCACAGATAATTATAGGCCTTCGATTTTCTATAACTTTTTCTTTTTCTTCTTAAAACTTTTTTTCTTCAGAAAACGACAGAAGAGGCAAGAAGGTATAATTAATAAGTGAAAGAACTTACCTGGAAAAACAAGTCAAAGTGACGAAGACCATCACGAATAACCATGGTGTACTGCTAATTAACAGAACCAAATGAGATCATCCATGCAAAGGTGGAAGGAGTACATAGAACAGCTGTACAACGAAAAAGAGAGGTCAGAGGAGATCGAAAGGAAGGGTCAGAGAGGTATAGAGGTACCTCAGGTGGAGAGAGACCAACTTGGATCAAATATACAGAGTGAAATACTGCTAGCCATTCAAGATCTCGTGACCTGAGGACTCCCAGTGCAATCATGCCACCTCAGAAAAAGCCCAATGAACAGAAATGAGAACACCACACAATTATGGAAGTTCTGGATGGAGTGAAAATAGGATACCTAGCTTGCTACGGTAGCCTACGGTTGTATATTTGTTCTCTTCTTTTTCCTTCATTTTCCTTCACTTTCATTTTCATTCCTGTCGCATTAACAAACTTGATTTGTTGGAATTATCATTATATATATACATGTATATAATTATATTCAAAAGGAGGCAAATCTTCGATCTGGATTGAATCCCTTTTATCTGAGCGTGAGTTTTTATACACAGGATCCGATGACGACGATAGTCGATTCGTAGTGACCACATCCATGTCATCGACTGATGTCTGATTGAAAAAATGTCTTTTTTCACTCTCACATTGGTCAGACAGTGAGTTCAACTGCAGTTTTAGTCTTTTGATAAAATGATTACTTGTTTCCTAAAAATCCTCTTAATCCCGCTCTCCTAGCCAGAATTATTCTGTTTTAGATGGGGCAATGTCAATTTCCTCGACTCTATTATCGCTCAGTATGATGGTCGTCTCTCACCCTGTCTACGCTCTCATCACCCATGGAATCTCGGATCGGCCCTCACCCAGACTGTATTCTGGGCTAAAGGCTCAGATGGTCTTTCTTAATTGAAATGATGTTCTCATTGTATTTCACTCTTTGAATCACGACTCATTCTCATGATTCTGGCCTCTTGAGACTTCTCAAGTATTTATATCAATCAATATTGAATATAATCTTCTTCTTTTTCGTGGCTTCCGTTTGCCATTATTAACCCAAACTAACTTCTTCTTGCAGTGGAGAAACAAATGAAAACAAAGATGGTATCATTCAAGGCCATAAGGACACAGATCTCTCAGAGAAAGGTGTTCGCCAGGCACAACTGGCAGGCATCCGCTTGCAAACTGAAACTTTCTCTCACGTCTTTTGCAGTGATCTAAAGAGAGCTGCAAAGGTAATCTAATCGAGCAAGTAAGCCCTTAATTCAGGCCGCCTTTTCCAGACTTGTGAGATCATCATGCAGGACAATGTCAGTCGGGACAAGTGCGCTATTGTGACAGATAAGAGACTCCGGGAGAGAGTGAGTCTAATCACTATTGTGGCGTCATTGCTAACGTCATGTACTTTAGAAATACGGCGTGTTTGAAGGGTGCAGGCGCTCTGATTTCCGCTCATCTCTAAAAGTGAGCAGACAGGATCCGATGTCATTCGCACCCCCAAACGGAGAGAGCCCAAACCAGGTGGGTGTTCCTCTGAGGATATTTGATTGATTTTTGTCGGTTATGGAGGTGTTGGTACATATTCCAACCTAATTTCACTTCTAGTACAGCTCAAGGTTATAGTGATGCTAAAAGAGTGAAAATCTGCTGAAAACCTTTTGATCAACCATGAAATGCTGTTGAATTCAACTTTTTTTACCTTCTTCATTTCTTTTCATAGATGAAGAGTAGGAGCATCACATTCTTTCAAGATCTCTGTAAGTTACTGCAACAACAGCACCAGCAGCAAACGCAGACAGAGGCCGAGCCAGGGGAGGTCACAGGGATCAAGAGACGGCGTCAATCCAGCAGCCTGTCTTCGGAAGTTTTCCCGTCTGATGGAGGATCAAAGTTCTTTGCACCGCAGGGAGAACTCCGACTGAACGAAGCTGACAACGCCAACTGTGAGGAAGGGCATTTGAACTCCGGTTCGACTTCTTCCACCACTTCAGGCTGCTCCAGCATCACCACAGATGTCACGTGCGCTCAGCAGGCCTCTTGTCCGGACACACCCACCAGCGACATGTCACGCACAAGCAGCACTGTCAGTTCCCCTGGTAACTCCGAGGATGATGAAAATGACAACTTGACTGGTGCGGGTGGAGGGAAAGGGGCAGACGCTCTGCTTTTCCCCAGCGTGGATCGTGACATCCAGCTAGCCATCACGCCCCCACAAAACGTGCAGCGTGGCTGGGCACCAAACGTCTCCCTTTCACCGGTCTTCCAACACAGGCTGTCATCTCTGTCCAGCGTCAGTTCTGGCCGCAGCGGCAGCTTTGAGGAGGAGGCACTGTGCGGCTCCACTTCATTCAGTGTTCTGATCGTGACGCACGGGGGATTCATCCAGCAACTGATCCGCTTCTTTGTGGAGGACCTGCATTGCTCTGTGCCGGCAGGAGGCAAGCGCTACGCCCTACAGACCACGCCCAATACAGGCATCAACAAGTTCTCTGTGAGTGTACTAGCCGATCAGACTACGGTGGACTGTCTTAGCATGCATGATAAGGATCACCTGCTTCTACAGGAGGACGTGGCTGCTCTGAACCACGGGGCAGAGACTTAGCTGCCGGCACCTTAGGCCCTAAATGAGATGTTGTGGGCAATTTACTTGTATTATTGTCTTACATCTCTTTGTGTTACGAAATTCTGCCTTTTGTTGCAATTTATTATTATGTTGATGACAGATCTGAGAATTTGAATGGATAATATAAAGTTGTTTTAGATACGCCTCCGTCGTCTTATCTCCCAACAAGAACAAGGCACGGTTAGAAAATAGCATAATTTTATCATTCAGAGGTACGGCTGCCAGCCTTCAAACAGTCTTGATAGGTTTCTTGGGTCCATGGCCTCCTGAATGAGCAAGTTCACCTGGCCCTGGTGGCTTAGTTGAGCGCCATGTTCACGGCCTTGTAACTTCTGCCGCAAGCGCATCAACGCTCTCTCTGCCACGATGTTACCATTCTCACTTTTAGAATCTGCTTCAAGTAAAAAATTGAACTGCTGAAAAGACAGTTTTCATGTTAGTACCTCTACTGTTGCTGGTCTCATCTTCAAAGATATTTCCCATCGTCGTATCTGGGTCGTTTGGACGCATATCTTGCAGTTTCATCGCCTTCATGGGTGACATTTTCCAATCATACAGCGGGTCAACAAGAAGCACTTCTAGAATGGTCAGAAGGTGTTCTTCACTTTTTCTCAGCACTCGTAAACACTCCTCACAACACCTGTCGCAAATCCAAGTAACCAACCAACCGATTATTACTGATAACTCACCGGCGGAATGCTCCTTCAACACCAGTCACTCCCATTCCATCAACAATATCCCGAGTTAGTCTAAACGGAACAGTTTCTGGAGTAGGTAGAATCTTGCCCTGCTCAAACGCAATTCCTAAGTCAATGTTGATCATCTCAGCGGAAGTTTCATCAATCAAGATGTTCTGCACATGCCTGTCTCCAAGCCCCAAGATATAGCCGACTGCGAATAGAACGTTTTTATGTGACAAAAATCACAGAGACTTTTACCCATGGAATTTGTGGCCACGCTTCGGGTGTAAGCCAGGCGCTTAGTGTACCACTGATCGGGTTCCAGAAATCTTTCCAAAAAAAAGTGCCGGAATACCGGCTTCATATCACGGCACACGCTCTGGTACGCTGCGAGACGATCTCCTTTATTCATTCGAGCCGTCTGGAGAGAAAGAGAAGTACTTTTTTGATAGCAATTAGGTGTAGCTTTATACATATATTTTTTTGCGGCATTCCTCAGCAGTTGCATCTTTTGGTCGATATATCCTATGCGCTCCTCCACCTTTCACAATGAGGTACATGCCAATTGGCATCGTGCCCTGGCACCATTCCAACAGTCCACTCCGTTGGGATAACGGCACAACCTGAATCGACACAAGTACAGTGCCGCAGCAGTGATCATGTTGAATCCCGTACCTTGTATGTTCTGATGTTCAGATTCCTCTTAGCAGTTGCGGGAGTTGCATCCAACAGATTGTTCACCAGCTGAAAGACCTGCTGCATAACGGCATCCTGACGAAGGTCATCTCTGCCCTGCAGGTCAAATCACGATGCAATTGACTAAGCACCACAGACTGCAAACCTTGATGAGCTGTTGTCGTTGGATGCCGTCCGATCCGAGGCATTGGATGATCTTTGGGAGGTTAACACCCCCAGCCAACTTGAATGTGCGGCTGAAATTCACCACTTTCACTAAGTCGGTGTATTCACAAGATATGTCAATCTGGAAGTTGTTTTTTAATTTAATGGGAATTACATTCGTACTCCTTTACCTTCACATCTATGGTGGGCACCCCGACATGCTGCAAATCACTCATTTTAGTGATTGCTAAATCTCGAGGCATGTTAATCGGCGCTGAGATAAGTACATGGAACAGTGAGAAAATTAGAGTGGAATTTAATGCTCACCGACTGACTTGCGACTTTGAGCTGGAACATCCAGATACGCCAATTCGACAAGCGCCTTCGAAAGGGCTTCCCACTCTGTGAAATTCCTATGGCGTTTGGATTTCTGTAACTTCTGCAGGAGCATTTGAGCTGCTGTCCGCGCCTCCTGTGTCAAACCAGCATTTATGACCTGTTTATTGACCTCTTAATTCAACCTGAGTGTCGTCTGCCCTCTTAGACACGGAAGCCCCTCGTCCAAGACGCGATCCCTTTTTCGGTCGCTTAGCTTCTTCGGCTAGTGTGCAGAGGTCGGCATGAGCCAACGCAAGAATGACCGGCACAGAGTGATGCGGGTGCTCAGTCAGACAGGAGAGCAGAAGCTGAAGAAATAAAACCTGAAACGTGATTGCATCATTTAGAAAAGCTAACCTGCTGCAAGGCTTTTTGGAAGAGACTTCCTTTCTCACTACTCAGTCTAGCAGCCAACTGAGGGATGAGTCCCAGAAACTTGTATGAGGGCAGCTTCTTCAATTCTGTCTGTAAACCAAATCAATTAAATCAAACTGATTAAGTCCTTCCTCACCATCATCAATTGGTTGACTTCACTTTCTGAGTTATTCGCCAACCAAAGAGAGACTAAACGGAAGCCCCGCAAATCATAAGCGCTGCTGCCCTGTAAACAGCGGATGTACGCACGCATGGCAGTAAGCAGAAAGAAGGAGCGATCCTTGGTGAGCTGAGCTAACTCAGCCTCGTCTATGGAACTCTGAACGCTGAGGATATTCATGTAACGACTGCAAAGCCCAGCGTGAAAATGCGAAGATTGAGATTGTGCATGAACTCACTCTGACCCTTGACCTTTCAGAACAGCATTTATTTCTTCCAGCTTTGCTTTTGCCTCCTGCACCATCAGGCGCTTGGTTTCAAATGTTGCTGACTTCATGTACTCAACAATGCTCTGGTGGTGATGATCAGCAAAGCGTGCCAGCACTGGCAGAGCCTCTTGGCCTTCAGCGGAAGCATCTTGCTCAATGAGCACCACGGCCTAAGAGCAAGTGAAATAGATGCGTCCAAAGACTGAATGGAAAGCAAACCCTTTGAAGGTAGTTTTCATATATCGCTAGCGGATTCTCGGAGTGCGTTTCAGCCAACATGGCACCATACATGGTGAGGCATTTTGGCAACAAATGGACGCAACTCTCATCAATGCCCTGCGGAAAATTTCCACTAATTTTCAGGAAGAGAGTGAAACTGAAAGTATTACCTGGTCTAATTCTGCAATCAGCTGTTTCATGATCGGCATAGCGACCATCATCTCCTCCCGTTTCCAGTAAAGTTCAGCCTCCGCTAGGCGAACTTCTAGAAAGCGCTCATCCGATACTACGTTAGGCACCAGGGTCTTCAAACGTTCAATCAAACCTTCTGCCACCTAAAATTAAAAATTGTTATCTGTTTTGTAGCAGATGAAAGAAGTTCACCTGATGTTGGCCAGAATTAGCAGCCAGTTGCGAATATTTCTTCAATTCTAAAAACATTGCATTCTTCTCTGATGTGATATTGGAGAGAGCCACCTTTTGCACCAGAACTGGCTCAAGACATTCATAATCGGGGAAGAATAAGTCACTCTCAGAAGAAACCGCAACGGCTGATCCCTGTTCTTGCCTGTGAACATGTGTCATAATCAGAGTAACAATTTTGAAATTTTGCTTACAGATCAATCGCCACGTCTTGAACCAAACGAAGACAATGAGCATACGACATGAAAGAGTAAACGTTTTGCACATTTTCCATTGCTTTCAATCGTGGCACACGCTCAAATAAAGACCGCCTGGAATAAAGGAAGTGATGGCTTGCAAGTCGAGGCTATGTTAGCCTACCTAGTCATCACTAGTCCATTGTCATAGAGAGACCAGTCTTTGTGTTTGAGACCAATCAATGAGGTGTAGAGCCCCAGATGCAGCGAGGGCTTCGTGGATCCTCCAAGCGACAGATCCCAGTTGCATTGCTTCCATGCGGCCTCAAACTGCATCTCCGCCAATTGACTCACATCCTCCGTCTTCACGTTGGACAGATAAGCATTGAGCACATGATTACAGCCAAGGTTAGTCAAAGCCTGCGAGAGAGATCTGTCACCACGCATACTAATCAACCTCAATTCAAGGTACGTTCAGTAAACCAGTGTGGGAGCCACCAGCAGAAGACAAACAGATGTCGTGTGAAGTCAAAGCTTTCGACCAATTCTTCTGCCATTCGTAAGTTTGGATTCTGAGAGAAAACGACTATTTTGAGGTATGCTACATAATGGTGTAAGTACTGTGTTTTTTGGTCCATGGGGGAGGAGCCAACGCAGCCACGAATGCTGTCACCATCTCCAAGGCTAACGTACGCTTCCTTCAAAATGCTCAGTTCTGCCGCGCTTAGGCAGTCCTCTTCCTTGAAATGTGGATTGGCCCGTGGAGCACTTGATTCATTCAATGTTCTGTATAAAAATCAGCAGGGATATATATAAATTTGTCAAAGAGAGAGAGAGAGAGAGAGAGTGAGAGAGAGATAAAGAGACCTTACCTCCCGATATTGCAGGATATTTCAGCAAACAGCAGAGCAGTATAGAAAGATTTGATGTTCACAGCTGCTTTTGAGAGGGAGCTGAAATCTAGATCAAGCCAGAAGTTGCTGTCCCAAAGTGTCTTAATTTCATCCCTGAGTATCAAATAATACTTTTAGCATTATTCAACTGGAACTATCAGCGTTTGAACCTTTTCCTTGGAAGGGGCTGCTTGCGTAGATACTGCACTATGTTCAGCATTTGTTCAACAGCCAGAGGATTCAGGACTATTTTCTCAAAAACTGTACAAAACCAAAGATAATAATCAAATACTATGAAAGTAAAATAGTGAAATAAGCACCATCTCGGCTTTTGCGGGCGTTGTGTTGAAGATGTTTCTTGAAAAAAAGTGCAATCTGCTTCGTGAGAACCTCTTTATGAAGTTGATCGCCATGCAAGAGGACCTCATGAATCAAGAAGGGGAGGATGAGTTCGCACAGAGACGTCTGTGAATCATCATTCATATATACATCTAAAGACAGAAAATCCAACAAACCTTGATTTTGCAGAGCGGCCATAAATGGCACAAGATTTCATCGTGTATGGCTCCACTCTTAATGATGGTCACGACCAGACATTGCAGCCAGTGTGCATAGTCAGAATGCTCAGGGCTCCATAGATCCTCTCTGTCAACCTCAGCTAAGAATTCCTCTCTTTTTCTGTCTTTGTTCGTGGTCAGGGGCTAGGAGAGCATATTAATGATGAACGCAATCTAAGGATTCAGCTCGGATTCAGCTAACAAACCCTGTTGCCAGGCGGCAGTTTGAACGGGTGAAGGTAGGCCAGAAGCTGATCATTGTGGATCTTTTTATACTCCGTGCAAAACGCGATGCCACTCTGAGTGGCCAGAATCAGCTTGAAGACGCTTCCAGCGGTGCAAACCACATCCACACTGAGGAAGAAAATTAGCACTCAGATCTCATTTATCTGTAATATTACTATAATTTCATAGCAGCTGACTTCAAATATCTAAAACTTAACCCCCCGATCAAGCAATATGCATTTCTCCACAATCCACAGTTTGTGTGGAAACATGGGTGCTACAATCCTCTTATTGATCATATATTTTCATTTTGAAGAAAAAAAGTTTCCAGTATTTTTACTCACTTGTCATCGACCAAGCAGAGATCCAGGGTATGAAATATGTGGCAGTATTTTATACTCCGGGAATCTGCCTTGAAATGGACCAGGGCTCTAGCGAGGCTTGGCTTTGCCTTCTTGGGTTCTACGTCACCATTCAACTTCACCGGACCAATCTCTCCCAGGCAATCAAGCGCCAGATTAGCAGATCCAGAGTCACTCGATTGGCAAAGACAAAGGAGATGGCTGATGAAATTGCGAAGTACGCCACTTGATGCTAATTAGGAAAAAAATCAAACAAAAATTATGAATTTGACATTGAACCCCAGAGAGATTTCGTGGCTCATAATTACTACAACTCTAGAAGTACATTAAATATGCCGCTCAGTTCGGTCTCATTGGCTCCCTGGGCAAAACCTTATTAAAATTGGATTACACGCTGGCAGGCAGACAATTATCATTTATCTAGCACGGTTACTGATACACAGGTGGTGGTCCAACTTCTTAGGACCCGTTGCCGTCACCAGTTCTTACATTTTGTAATTTCTTCCATCTGATGTTTATGATCTTTGAGTAATTGCAGCAGAGCTTTGAGGCCAGGTTCAGAGTGAGACAAGGGGTTGGCTTCCCTTGCTTGTACAAAATAGGACATCTCCTGGTAACAAGAATCACTGTGAAACATATCATCAGAGGATGCAATGAGCTGACCTTGTGCAGGGAAATTGAGCCTTTGTGTTTGATCCTGATTTGAGTCGCGTGAGCTGCTTTGAGCACTGACACATCGGCAGGAAGGATGTCCAGCAGTGCGATGGCATCCTGCAAACGTGAAGCGTTCTCAACTAACAGCAGATTCAGGAGCTGCACACACTATGAGAAAATGAAATAAAAAACCGTTGAAACATTTGAGGTGGAAATTAATTGGGATGGCACATGAAAAGAGGAGAGGAATAATAACTTCAGAATTATTTAATAATTATCACTATTTTCTTACAATTTACTAGTAGATAACTGTTTATATCCTCTCTCGTACTACCGGTATTTATTCTTCAATTTTAATTTTAGTTTAAAATTTAAATTTATTATCCCTGGGCTGATTTAAATTTTCATTATTTTACTTCTTACAATTGACAGTGAGTTCTTGTGGGTTAATTTGTGATAATAATAATAAAAAAATAAAAAAATTTCTTTTTTTTTATTAAATTTTATCATTATTCAATTTCAAGTGATGAGGTGGAAGGGGAGATCATGGAAGAGAGGAGGAGAGCGATGAGAAAGGAGATCCAATGCGGCATGTGCTTCAGAGATGCATGCACAAACATTGATTGATCTGTGTGTGCAGCTGCTACGCTGAGCAGCAGAGGCTTCTTGCTGCAAACGACACAATTGTTGGCATTCAAGCAGCGGCACTAATGAGCCCTTTATGAGAGTAAGTGAGATGAAGTTATAGATTGAAGCATCTAAAACGTGCTTAAGCAAGTGTCAGTCTGAAGAGTCTTCAAATAATGTCAAGTATCACAAGGAATGCACAGACTTTGAGCAAGGGCAAAAGAGATCAAATATTGATTAGATCATTTGAATATGGCGTCCAAGCCACACACCGCAGCCAAATCATGTGCCCTCAGTCTGGTCACCTGCGACATCTGCACTGAGGTTTTCAGGCAGCCCAAAGTGTTACCATGCCAACACACCTTCTGCTTCGAATGCTTACAGAAGTTTTGTGAGAACTGCAACAAACACCGCATTTACCGCATCACCAGCTTCCCGTGTCCCAGCTGCAGAAAACTCATCCACCTCCCGGCCGGAGGAATTCAGCAACTTCCAAATGATTTCCGAGTCGCCCAGATATGTGAGTTCATCGAGAAACTTGACGATGAAAAGAAGCCGGAGAATGAAAACGCATGTGGGATATGTGAAAGAGAGGCTTCGGTGGAATTCTGTATGCAGTGCAGTAAGGCGTTGTGCAGTAAATGCTTGCAAAAGCACAACAATAACACGGCCTTGCAAGATCATTGCATAATAGCATTGAGCAGTAAAGATGACAGCAAGAACTTTCTCTGCGCAGAGCACAATGAAGAGGTACGATATTATTGCGGTGACTGCGAATATGGAGTGTGTGTGGTGTGCGCATTGAGCACACACAACAAGCACACCCTGTTGGATATATCACATGCTTTGACGCAGCACAGATACTTTGTGCAAGAGAAAGCTGAAGAATTGAGAGAAAAATTGCAGAGTTATGAAGACAGAGCGCAAGCTTTGGCCGTCATGAAGAAAGAGCAAGCGAAGATAGCAGAAGAATCCAGAAGGAATGTACAGCGTAAAACACAGAAGGTGATCGAGGACGTTGAGGCATGGAAGAAGAAAAGTCTGGAGGTCATTGACCTCAGGCAAGAGGAATTCATACGAAACATCGAAGATGAAGAGCATGTTCTGAAGGAGCACGTCAACACGATGGCAGAACTTCACGACAGAGCAAGTCACTGCTCTGATCCGAGTAACGCACTGCAGCTTTTGGCTAACTTTGCTGACATCAAGAGAAACTTGCATGCAGCACTAGAAAGGAAGCCGTCTCAGGATAAGTGGGTTCTACAATTGCCGCCAAATCCAGAAAGCACTGAAAAACTTGAAGCACAATGTGCTGCAGCACTTGAGCAAGAAAAGGCAACAGCACTCCAAGAACAAACTGCTGCAGCACTTGAGCGAGAAAAGGCAACAGCACTCCAAGAACAAACTGCTGCAGCACTTGAGCAAGAAAAGAAAACAGCACAACAAGAAAAAAATGCTGCAGCACTTGAGCAAGAAAAGGCAACAGCACTCCAAGAACAAACTGCTGCAGCACTTGAGCAAGAAAAGAAAACAGCACAACAAGAAAAAATTGCTGCAGCACTTGCGCGAGAAAAGGCAACAGCACTCCAAGAAATTGCTGCTGCAGCACTTGAGCGAGAAAAGGCAACAGCACTCCAAGAACAAACTGCTGCAGCACTTGAGCAAGAAAAGAAAACAGCACAACAAGAAGAAAATGCTGCAGCACTTGAGCAAGAAAAGGCAACAGCACTCCAAGAACAAACTGCTGCAGCACTTGAGCAAGAAAAGAAAACAGCACAACAAGAAGAAATTGCTGCAGCACTTGAGCGAGAAAAGGCAACAGCACTCCAAGAACAAACTGCTGCAGCACTTGAGCAAGAAAAGAAAACAGCACAACAAGAAAAAATTGCTGCAGCACTTGCGCGAGAAAAGGCAACAGCACTCCAAGAAATTGCTGCAGCACTTGAGCGAGAAAAGGCAACAGCACTCCAAGAACAAACTGCTGCAGCACTTGAGCAAGAAAAGAAAACAGCACAACAAGAAGAAAATGCTGCAGCACTTGAGCAAGAAAAGGCAACAGCACTCCAAGAACAAACTGCTGCAGCACTTGAGCATGAAAAGGTAACAGCACAACAAGAAAAAATTGCTGCAGCACTTGCGCGAGAAAAGGCAACAGCACTTCAAGAAATTGCTGCAGCACTTGAGCAAGAAAAGGCAACAGCACTCCAAGAACAAACTGCTGCAGCACTTGAGCAAGAAAAGGCAACAGCACAAAAAGAAATTGCTGCAGCACTTGCAAGAGAAAAGACAACAGCACTCCAAGAAATTGCTGCAGCACTTGAGCGAGAAAAGGCAACAGCACTCCAAGAACAAGCTGCTGCAGCACTTGAGCAAGAAAAGGCAACAGCACAACAAGAGGAAATTGCTGCAGCACTTGAGCAAGAAAAGATAACAGCACAAGAAGAAACTGCTGCAGCACTTGAGCGAGAAAAGGCAACAGCACAACAAGAACAAACTGCTGCAGCACTTGAGCGAAAAAAGGCAACAGCACTCCAAGAAAAAATTGCTGCAGCACTTGAGCATGAAAAGGTAACAGCACAAGAAGAAACTGCTGCAGCACTTGAGCAAGAAAAGGCAACAGCACTCCAAGAACAAGCTGCTGCAGCACTTGAGCAAGAAAAGGCAACAGCACTCCAAGAACAAGCTGCTGCAGCACTTGAGCAAGAAAAGGCAACAGCACTCCAAGAACAAGCTGCTACAGCACTTGAGCAAGAAAAGGCAACAGCACTCCAAGAACAAGCTGCTGCAGCACTTGAGCAAGAAAAGGCAACAGCACTCCAAGAACAAGCTGCTGCAGCACTTGAGCAAGAAAAGGCAACAGCACTCCAAGAACAAGCTGCTGCAGCACTTGAGCGAGAAAAAACATCAGCACTCCAAAAAGAAATTGCTGCAGCTTTTGAAAAGCAAACTGTGATCAACAAAGAAAGCAAAATCCACGTTGAAATAAATAACGACGTCAAGGATGCGGATGTTGTCATAAGAAGAAGTTTAAAGGAAGCTGAAGAAAATTCCAACACAAATCAAGAAGAGAAAATGCAATACAGGAGCACATACAGCAAAGGCAGCTTCAGAACAGAAGCAAGAAATTTCAGAGTTAGCTGGGCTGACCAAGCATTGAACGCAAGAACTTATAGCGGTCGTCCGGTTCCAGTTTACATAGAGACAGACTCAGAGGACGACGAAGTCTTCCAGGATCCTATATTGATACAGAATGAGAAGAAGCCTCACATTTTGAGCCCAGATCTTCAATGGGAGCTGAAGGAATTTCACAACCCACGAGGAGTTGCCGTTTACCCAGACTTTAGCCTAGCCATTCTAGACAACGCCGAAAGTGGAGGCAAGAGTCGGAAGTTCAACGCCAGAGGGGAACCAGGCCTAAATATCAATGCAGATGTCATCAAACCCTGGTCTGCAGTCGTGAATGCCAACGGACAACTAGCAGTGACAGACCATGGTGATGCGACCATAAAAATAATGAACGGAGAAATGGCTCTGAGCAGAGTGTGGAAGAGGCTCTTCAGCCAGCCATGTGGAATCGGCGTGATGCGCGGGGGAGAATATGTCATCACGGATGCAGGGAGTAGAGGACACAGAGTCAGCATCTTACTGGAAAGCGGGCTTCGGGTTCGGAACTTTGCTGCTAAAGGCACAGATAGCGGTAATCTACAATCCCCATTCTATCTAGCTGTAGACCAACACGACCGAATCGTCATATCCGACTGTGACAATCATGATATTCGAATTTTTGATCGACTGGGACAACAGTTGAATTCGTTCTCCTGGGAGAGCAGCAGTGGTCAGCAGATGCAACCAAAGGGCGTCGCTGTTACACGGAATAATGAAATCTTGGTGGCTGATGCTACGAGTGATGCAGTGTCGTTGTTCAGTGAGGACGGCCGTTATATTCAGCATGTGGTGGACACAGCAAGTTCACCCTGGGGTTTAAGTGCGAGAGATAATACTATGGCTGTGACTACGGATAAAGGGGTACAGGTCTATACACTGAAATGAAATTTAATAAATTTATTCATACAAAATTACTAATGTGTAACAGAGTTGTTGGTTTCTGTAGCAGGTTCTTGGAAGAGGACTACATTTTCACACATTGAAATTATTGCTTCAGTAAACCTATGTGTTTATCTATATTCTTAGACAGCTCTCATAAATGAAAACTGATGAAGCACAGACAGTAAAAGAATAAAAAAAAAAATGAAATAAAAAGCAAGAAATCCTCCAACCTTGCAGCTGAACTTGGAATTTTCTTGGATAGCATGCGGCAGAATCTGACTGACGATCTCAGAGAGATGTCTGCTTACGTCCTGAGGTGGAAAAAGAGAAGATGAAATGCAGAAGAGAAGCAAGAACCGACCTGAGGCTGCGTCTGAACAGCCACAGCGCACGTCTCAGTTAGCAGATCACAACACAAACAATTGATGTCAAAAGTGTAGTTTCCAAGGTTTGTGTCACTGAAAAGATTTCACTGTAATATTCAGTCCTTAGTGGGAGACGACAGTCTCACCTATGATCAGCCGGTTTGAGCAACAGAAGAGTGAAGTGAATGATGGATCGCAGAACAAAAGCGCAATTGCCGCTCAGCGCAGAATGAAATTCCTTCAGCAGTTGACGTACAAACAGACCAAAAGCACTCAAGCATCTCAATCGCACATGAGGGCGATGTGTGTGGAAGACTTCCTGCAACAGACTCATGAGCACACGCCACATTCCGTCCTGGCGAAGTCCGAGTGCGGCCACAAGAGGCCCCTCAGCGGTCAGGTATTCAAGTGTAGACATCACCATGTTGAGGCTGAGTGCGGGCGAATTAGGAGCCATTTCCAGCGACCTTATGAGAGAAGTGTTAAAAAACGCAAATTATAAAGCGGATTCCTTACCTCCATTTTCTAGATGAAGCCATAAGTTCCTGATCTTGCAATCTCAGTAGAACGTCCACAACTATGTCCTCCAGGTGTTCATTGCTAGCAGCTTCCACGAGTTCTTCATCAATGAATTCCTTCACCAGTTCATAGCATTTGTAGGCTTGTTTAACTTGGTGTTCAGAAGTCGCGTTCTTCGCAGCTTGTGAGAAGAAGGGAAAAATGTGAACCACGACTTTGGAAATGTTTTGCTGCAGGAGGTTTTCGGGGGAGATCTTCAGCACTTTTGCTATGACATCCAGGGAAGTAGCGTCAGTGTTCATGATGACGGCCGGCACAAGCACTGCTTGATAAGTGCTGATAGAAGAGATATATTTTAATGAATGCATAACAGGGGAGCATGATAGACGTACCGATAAAAGTCTTCAGCTGTTTTCAAGCCAATCATGCGACAAGGAAATTCGTCAAGTGAATATTTACACAGAAGCCACTCATGGGCAAAGTACGGCATGTGAGCACCAACAAGGGCAGCAAGGTTTGGGTATTCTAGCTGCGTTACTAACTGCTCCAACACTTTACAAACATCACTTGTAGTGAAATTGTTTTCCGGGACTAGCATCGCAAATATTGCATGTTTTTCCAGTGCAGGGCAAAGGCAGGAAACGGCAGCAAGGGCTCTGAGGCAGCTGCTCCTGCGACAGAGCAGGGCGTCCTTCTGCTCCTCAACGGTCATCCTCCTCGGCAACTGAAGGACCTCCTGAATGACGGTGTTGACACTTTCAAACACAGCCACAGGACACTGGTCAGCTTCTTCCATTAAAATACTGAAACAAAACAATTTGATCTTGTTTACAGAATGATTAATAGCAAAATACCAATGCATATTAGCAGCCATGGTCATTCGCACTCTGTGACTGAGATCCAAAAGAAAATCGGGTAAAATTTGGCAAATTTCCAAACGACCGTCATCAGCGCTGTTCGCCATCGGATCCAACTGAAAAGAAACTTGTTGAGGCAAAAAAATTATTGATAGAAAAACTGACTTGAACAAAAGTGAACATGCAGTTGGCGAGTGATTCTCTGCATTGAGAGGGGAGACTGTCTTTGCTCAGCTTGCTACACAGGAGAAAATTAGATCATCACGCCACGTATGAACGTCCACGCTCACTAGAATGCCATTAGCAAACGCTTGAGGTTCCCATAAGCGTTGCTGGTTGTTTCTTCGCCACTGTCGTTCAACCGTTTCAACATTACTGACATCAGATTGAGAATGGCGGAGGCAATGGTAGGATCCGTGTGGTGGAATTTTCCGCTTATTCTGAAACAATAAGTGATTTGACGAGAAACAAATTACCAGAGTAGAGCTTACTGCATGCTTTGTATGAGAGTCTCAATTGCATCTTTTGATGGAGAACAAACAGGAGAACACAATCCCTCAACTAAGCACTGAAACTGCAAAAGAATTCAATGACATTCAAGTTTAATCATCGACGGAAGGCAACAAATCGAGTACTAATTTATGCGCTTGATGAATTGACGCACCGCTTGCAGACTGAAGGCCTCCTCCACATCAAACCAGTCTTTCTCACCGTCCACCAAATCCAAGAGCTTCGTCATGACTGGAGGAATTCGCTTCTCTCCATCGCCATGGCAACACCATTCGCAGAGCAGGCTGACAGCTCTAAGGCGTTTAGCATCTTTGGAAGACAGCATGGATGTTGAAAGGAGACCCTCATGATCTGCAAATACAGAATATTGAAGGTGAAAATACAGCGAATCCCAAACCTGATTGAAGTCCCGAAGACGAGTCTTCTGAATCCGGTTGATCCGTTCCGACATCATTTCCATCTACATCAAAATCATCAAAATCGCAAGACGTGAGTCTGACTGAGCCGTTGTTATTTCCAGTACATTTCTCCTGTGACAAAATGTAGGTTATTTTTAGATTTTGTGATTCACAATTTCACATACAGCATCAAAGACTAGAAACATGATTTTCTTCAAAAGTTCATCAGGTGTTGCAGAGTGGATCAGTCGCGCCAAACATTTGTCAGATGAACAAAGATGAAATAAGTCTGCTAAGTGAATGAGAACTGAATCCATCGCGGATATCTTCATGTCGGGAAACAATTGCGTTATTTTCTTGAGCAAGTCCTACAATTAAGGAAAAAAATCGTCACAACTATGACCAGACCCAAAAGTTATTGACCTACGTTCAAGATGGAAGCAATTTCTGACGATTCAGAAAGAACGTCCAAAAACTCGCTCATAATGTTACCTATAAAGGATGCATACCAGGCAAATATCTCAATACGACCCGCCTGCAATCAAGAGAGATATTGTGTTATTGATTAAAAGCCATATGACGTGCTGCATACCTCTTTGGGCTGTTCTAGTACTAGGCGTGTTTGCTGGACAATCGCAGAAATCATTTTGTCGTACACTCCAGTTAAGCAGCTGGATATGCGTTCTGACGTGCTGGCTTTCTTTTCCTGTTTTAAACTGTCATAGACTGGAATAATGAAAGAGTTCTTCAAGAAGATATCTTCCAGTGGGTGCAAGGCTGTTGAGGCGTAGGATGAGGTAGCTCCCATGGTGTCACGCATGCACAAACACAGCAAGAGATGGGCAAGTTCAGCTGATGGCGTGTTAATGATGATTTGAGGACTGCAATCGCTGGCGTCCTTCTGATTGGGCAACAACCAATCTATGAGCTGGAGGCGGAGAGGGTAGTTGCCCTCATAAGCCTGATGCACACAACCCATCACAGGAGGCTGGTAGTCCTCAGGAAGCTGATGGTGATGAAGGAAAGCTGATAGGAAAGGGATCGCTTCTGGATGGAAGGGACATTGCGACGGAACGAACAGACTCCACAAGTCACGACTTGGTGAAACCAAAGACAAGCGCACAAGGGATGCTAGCAGTTGGTACGCCTCTTCCTTACAACTTCCAAAACTCAGCGTTCTAAACAGCAAAATGATAAATAATCGTGAAAATCCATGTGTGGTAAACATACCTCATTGTACACAGCCAGATTTTATTCCATAGAATCAAGAGACTTTCCTCTGTGAATTCAGACATTTCGTTCTTCTGTCTGTGACATGACCCACTTAAATGCAGCAGGCAGCGGAGTAGCTGCAACACCATCTCGCCGCGTTTGCTGTCTGTGAACAGCTGATACAGCACTCCTAGCAGCTCTGGCATTACCTCGTTAATTGGCACGAACTGCTGATGTCGTTTAACCAACTCGCTCAATAACAGAAGCCTACCCCAAAATAAAACCAGAACCAGTACATTATGAAAAATTCAGATTCTTGAGATGTACCACGGCCGAACTGAGCTCCTTTCTCCAGCAGCACTCAACCGTTCGGTGAGGAGGGACCATCCACTCTGGAGACGTCTCTTCTTGGCTGCAGTGCATCCGGACTCGGCATCCATGAATGACGTCTGCGTGACGTCTACTATGGAGGCGTGATCAGCAAACATCTGCTGACAAACATCAGCAGCCAGGCAGAAGAAATCATCGCACCAAGAAATCTGTCTGCCGTGCAATTCAGAGCTGCAAATAAAAGTGACAGCAAAATGTGGAAAAATGTTTGCGGTTTCTTACTTGGAGAGGAATTTTCCCTGTCTTTGCAGTTCCTGCAATTGAATGTAGATGACTTCGTACATTTTCCGCAGCTGGCTCTGAGCAAAATTTTCAAAATGAGAAGATATAAATGCCACCCAAGAGTAAAATCACCTTCCATTCGTCCCAATCATGAGCCATGGCGCCCTCCTGCGCGGTCCTTGCCCCTCCCGGATGATGGCACATCATTTGCACTTGCAGAAACTCAATCACAGAATGCTGTTCACAAACATACATGAAAAGTGGCACAATCACAGGGCAACAAACCTTGAGGTAGTCGGCAGGAGAGTTGGCCAACAGCCAAAGTAATGACTTTGCTACATCCTCTCCAAATTTACACACACCAATGCGATTGTCATACGCTAATTGGCCGCAAAGGGCAGTTGCAGCTTTGACAATTTTGTTGATAATGAAATTGCTTTTCTCGTTTCTGTTTTGAAGAAATATCTAAAAATGAATTATTCTTGAGTGTTTATGAGAAATTCACTTGATATCTGCGAAGAAGGGCAACATCTTAGGAAGAATGTGTCTCGCTTGAGGATCGCAGAATTCGCAGACTCCACGAGACAGACCGCAGATTGTTTCAGCGATCAGGAGACAATCAAAATTCTTCGGATGTTCAATCAACAATTCCAAGTGCACGGCGAGTAGCTCTGAGCAATAAATAATATAATGGGGTCACATCAAGTCAGCATGGCCTTACTTTGCCAGGAAGCAGTTTTTATTGCTGATCTGTGCTTTCGTTCGGGTAGAATTCGCTTCTGGAGGAGGTTACAATGCAATTGGCCAAACATCTCACATGCAACTTCATCTTTCAGAACGAGCAGTATTTGATCAACCACCAAGTTGGCCGACAGATTTGGAGCATCTTAAATATTGGAATGTTAATTTGCAAGAATCATCAGAGGAAAGGAGTGATATACTTCTGTGTGATTGCTTTGTGACAAGGTTGATCAATCGACATACATCTTGCTGTTTCTTCTGAGTGGTGGCTGTGCTTTTAGCCTTCTGTAAAGTGGCCAGCTCTTTCCACATGTAATCTTTGGCTACCTGCCAAGAGATGAAACTCAATTAAGGAGCAGCAATTTACCAGTAAGCGTACCAGGAATAAGGTGTCCCAAGTGAAGATCTTTTCGTCTCTTCCTGAGTGCTTCTCTCTGGTTGTGGTGTCCAGCCCTTCCAGAACATGCTTAGCCAGCAGTTCGCGCTGAATGATGTCGAGCTGCTTCTATAAATTGTAAAATAGAACTGATTGTGTGCCTTAAATGACATTTACACTAGAGTTAAGGAATATAAATCAATTAGGAAGGATGCAAGACCTTTCTCTCAGTAACTTTGTCTGTGTTCACAGCCTGACAGGCAGACATCAACACCCCAAGACGGTCCATGTTCATTCATTGGCAAACATCTGGAAAAAATATTTCTTAAATTATTTGGATTTCAAAGGTAACCTGACATCCTATGGCAGCGTAGGGCTAATTGGGTACCAGCCAATTGGGTAAGTGCCGATAACCCAGAAGTAAAAACCCTGCATATGAGCAGAGCATAGTTAAAGAGCAGACACAGTCTTGGTGTGAGATTTAACAAGCGAATATGACATCAGTTAGCGTGCGGCGCTCGATAGATGCGCTTTTCTTTTCGCTCTTTTCGCGTTTTCCTATGTTGACAATTCTGAAAAATGCCAGTGAAGCGCTGCATATGGAGGGGGTAACTGTCGCTTGGACAGTAAGAAACCTGCAGAGGATGCATTCATCGGGTAAATATGTTTAATTTAATATGTTTTCCATCATAAAAAACAGACAGTCACCCTGTCAAGTTGCGAACATGGGTGAAAGCTTGAGGGCGTGAAAATTTCCCCATCGACCGAGTGACACATGCATTTGTTGGAAGCATTTTGTCCATGGGTCGGGAACTACTCTTTAGGAGTGTCAACCCTCAGTTGCCAAGAGACTCAAGTTATCTGGCGTGTATCTATATGTACTGTGTACAACTCATTGGGTGCATTATTTACATCATGTGCTGTACGTGTACAATCAAACCAATCATTTAGTTGATGATTTATTTTGGAGAGCCCCATACACTGCTTTATTGGGGCACCGAGTGACTTCAATTGCAATTAGCTGGCACAAGAGTTCGTTTCTATCTCAAGTGCCATGTGCATTCCTGCTTTGATCTAAGTTAAGGATCACAGTTGAAGCACAAATCTTTGATCGATCTTCGAATCTCTTTCATGCATTCATACATCGTATATAGCTCAGAACCAAGGGAGTTATCTATTATTGCCTCCATTAAACATCTCAATTAAAGCACCAAATTTATAGTAAATTTTGTTAATCAGCATCATCAATCATCATAATTTTGTCATGATTTAGTAAATTTTATTTTCATTCGAAAAGTCAGGATCTCACTCAAGATGGAGGCCATCAAACACACACACACAGTTCCATTAATTCTACTTTACGATATCCTGTAGTAGAAACACCACGATCTTTCATATAACGCTGTAAATCTTAAATTTTTCGCTTCGCCAATTCAATTTCTCCGCTTGAAACCATGTTAGAAAATTTAATGTTTGTCCCACCTCTGAAAGGAGGTCAACTGCGCTGCTCTGCGTATGCGCAAAAGGTTATCGGCACATCAGCTTTCATATGTCATTCTCATATTTATATATAGTGAGAACTAGCTGACATACTTATATACTACAGCGAGGCAGAGGTGTAAGTAGACCTTGCCCGATTTATCTGTGTCAAGTGAGAACATAGAACATGCACCCTTCAAGTCTCTCGCATGTACAAACAGCACAGTACACTGAGCAGTGAGTACAGTCACAGTGACAGTGACAGTGCTGCACATCATTGCATGCAATGATCATGCATGCATATAGTTCTTACAGTTACGTATACTAAACTAGCTGTGTGACTGTCATTGATTGTCATAGATGGGCTTTTCATATCATTGTCACTCTCAGACTCAGACTCCGTGAGTCTGTCTGAGTGGCTCTAAGTCTAGCACAGATTCTCGGGCGAGGTCTGAGACCCATTGGGCTCGCTGTAGTATGTCAGCTACTCTAAGTCTAACATAAGTTAAGGACACTCACCTGACCTGAACTGTGACCTGCTGAGGCTGCTCACTCAGTCAGGCCAGGGAGGGTGACAGGTCTATTACTGTCACTGTCACTGCAACATATAGACCCTCCCTGAATGTTTTACTGGAAAACGGGCACGATCCTACCTTTACAATTCACGATCATCTTCAGCAACATGAATTCTAACACTTTGAAACAAGAACCTGCGGCGCCAAGAAAACCGAAAAGCAGACGAGACTGTCGCTAAAATGCCGAAAAGAGAGTAGAATAAGAGCTAAATTACGGATTTGAGGACTATGTCGGAAACAATTGCGGATTGGGTGACATCAAAACAAGAAATCAATCAGAGATGTAATCAAGGAAAACTTTTGAAATACTTTATTAATGTTCAATAGTTAACGAAATGTATGGCAGCGATATTAGCCCATGGTGCTGGAATCTTTCCACTATACTCGGTTGACCTAGAAGAGATCTAATTTGAAACTTTGATAAATCGCTGTGACCTTGACCTTTGGCCTTCGACCTATAAATTTCTTTGGAACTCTCAGAATCACATGTGCCGCCAACTTGTGAGAAGCAAAAACATATTAGTTTTCAGAGAGGCAATTAAATGCTTTAATTATCATAATTACCTTGATCTTAGAGCAACCTCATTACAAATTGGCATTTTGTATGCTGTATATGCTAGATAGATACTATGCAATTTTTAAGACTATACAGTTTGCATAACGACCGAGATATCAGCATTTGAATAAGTCACAATTGCTATTATGCAAGATTACGTATGACCGGAGCATCTAAGAGCAGTCATATTTCTTAGCTTTATTTTACATATAGATGCACTGGATCATTTAATGTCAGTTACAAGTCGCTAGCATAACTAGTTAATGAGCTAGTCGCGATCGAATTTGAAACTTTGAAAAGTCCTGTGACCTTGCCCTTCAACCTTTGACCTTCGAACTTTCAGTGGTAATGCAAAATAATTGGTCTCATTGATCAATGCTATTCACTCATTTACAATCATAAGCGAATTTAAAATATTCAGTAACAAACTTTGGTCATCGAAATACGGAAGTGACAAATTAGGTTAAGCGCCACCTAAAATTATTTTGACAAAAAACCTACTGATATTCTGATATATCAAATATCCTTATATCCTTTGATGACTCGACGGCATACGATTTATACAACTGATAAAATTTTAAAAATTTACTCAATTCAAAATAATCATCAGTTTATGCAATTAAATGCTTTAATTACTGCTATGACCTTGGCCTTGTTGCAACCTCATTTAACCTCAGGATTTTGTAAGATTTGTATGCTAGCAATATACTCTGTTAATTTCAACACTACAACTAACATAGCTTATGAGATATCAACATATAAAAATGTTGTAATTACTATTATGCAAGATTACACGAGGGCACCGAATAGCTCAGTGGGTTAAACCGGCTGACTGCAATCCTATGCCAACTGTGGGGGTCGAGGTCCCGGGTTCAAGACCCAATCAGTGTTATGATTGTGAATTACAATTATGATTCTTCAGTGACTCTGCAGTACTGCCCGATTGCATAACCAGGCCGGGTGCTGTGTACTACTGCCTATGGTGGTATGTAGGATAAAGAACCCTTGGGATTTATCAATAACAAAACCCCGGTCCCAGGCCTTCTGTTCTGGCGCCCGTATCATCCGATTGGTTTGGGTGGAGCCGTAAAACCCCAATCACTCACTCACTCACTATGCAAGATTACACAAGAACGGTGCACCTGTAATAGTGCCATGCATTGTTGTACATATCAATGCAGTAGATGAATTGATGTATGTATGTATGTATGTTGTATCAGCAGTATTGTTGGCAAATATCTAGATAACGTCATCTGATTGAAGCACTCAGATGTCCTTTGTTCCAGCGATCTTCAGTTTGGCTTCAAACAAAAGCATAGTACTGCTCAATGCACTTTTGTTCTTAACAAGGTAGTGGATTTCTACGTTTGTGGTAATTCCTCTGTATTTGTTACTCTTTTGGATGCAAGTAAAGCGTTCAATTGGGTACACTTTGTTAAGTTATTTGGTTTGCTTTTGGATAGGAATATGTGTCCCGCTGCTGCAAAACTGTTGCTCTCCATATATGTCGATCAGTTGCTTGTTGTGCGTTGGCAAGGTGTATTATCCAATGAGAGCCAGTCAATCGTGCGCGGAGTGCCGCCTTCATCGTGCGATGAGCCGCTCCACCAAACCGTTCCATTGAGGATGGTAGCTGGTCGTGTGATGGAGAGTGGCACCAAAGGAGGTAGCCAGAGAAGGACAGAGCGCCAAATGAACTAGTAGCCTCGATCACTCATGATGTGCAGTGGGACGCCGAAGCGGGTAACCCAACCACCGATGAACGTGCGAGCACACTCGTCAGCTGTAGCACCAGGCATTGGTAAAAGCTTCTGGCCATCTCGTATATGATCACGGTGAACAGGTAAACACATCCCCTAGAAGGGGGCAGCGGACCAACGATGTCCGCGTGGATATGCAATAAGGCGCGATCCGGCAGAAGGATAGGCAAATAGGGGTGCGGGTGTGACGATGCACCTTGGACAGCTGACACGCGATGCAGTTGCGACACCATCTTGCGATGTCAGAACACATCACATCAGAATGCCACATAAAACTCTAACCAAGTAAACGCTGTGTGCCCCGAATACCTGGATGTAAGAGGCTGTACACTACCTCAAATCCCTTGCTGCGAAGGCTCAGCGGAACAATGGGGCAAGGATATCCGAGTGATGTGTCACACAATACGATGGGGGCTCTGCTGTCGAGGGTGACAGGTGTACGAGATTAGCAGTCAGCAATGACATTAGATGCGCCAGTCCTGTGATGCACAGAAAGCACAGACTCCGCGATCATTGATAGGTGGCGCTGTTGTCGTGCAGACCATGGGTCTTAATGCTTGTTCCATGCTTGTACTAGAGGTCGATGATCGGTGAACAGCAGGCAGCGACACCCCTCGTTCGCGAGCAACTCCCTGTCAAAAACGCTGTAGCGGGTTTCAGCACTGAAGAGATGACGGCTGAAGAAGCCTAGCTGTCGCCAAGCACCATCGACCCACTGTTCCAGGGCAGTACCAACACCAGTATCTGAGGCATCTGTGCTGATAGCGATCAAGGCGCCTGGCAGGGGGTGAGCGAGATGCGTGACGTGGGCGAGGAGCCCCTTGGCTGAGGAGAGGCAGCACTTGCTGCTT
>KB295394.1:36912-59562 GCA_000328365.1 Capitella teleta | reverse complement strand
TTTTCTCATGGTGACTTTTCAATTGTTGGATAAAAGGCTTTGACGGCTGATTGGATTCTTCTCGTCTCAATTACTTTTTTTTTTTCTTTTCCTTTGCCCAAACTACTCGTTCTCTGTAAGAATATTGCGTATATTCGTTATTTGGAGATCATTTAGTGGTAAATTGACTGGTTTTGTATGGCAGGCTATCGCTGACTCCGCTAATTCTGATTTTCACACTTTTGCGTGGATTATATGTGTCACAAGGGACCCTAAAGCGCAGGTTTGTGCATCATGTGAACCTGCTTCCAAAAAAGAACCCATTGACACCAAATTTGCCCAGATTAGAGACATTGAGTGAATCAGCAGCACCTTGCGGTTGCGCTGACCAGTGACTCCATCGTTTACCCTGATTTACACCTTCATCGGGAATGCGGAGCTTCTTGTAAACTGGATTACTTATGTATTTTCTATTAATGGCTACCGAACATTCGCCCATCAAGCACCCATCCTTTGAAACTGATTACCTTCCAACCTACAGTACCAGCAATCGCTTGATGCTTTTAAAGCCCAACTTAAGACTTTCTATTTTAACCTTGCATTTTCTAGTATTTAATGATTTTTCTTTTTACCTCTGTACAGCGCATTTGAATGTTCTTTGATATTGCTGAAAATGCGTTTTAAATGTAATAAATGAAATGAAATGAAATGAAATGAAATTCCTAAAGCGCTTGAGCGAAGAAGCTTCATGATATGACTTTGAGCCTGTGTCCAGCCAACACGCAGATGACGGCAAAAACCACCGATCCAAGGGGCCTGCTGCATGGGTGTCACACATCAATTAGTTATCATAGCATTGCAAGAATGAGTATCGCAGGATACTGTATACTACAGCTTAATTGGTTTACAAGTACCGGTATATATATTAGCTGGTACTCTTAAGAAGGCTAATGGCATGTAGATGTTATTACACTTCAAGGACATGTCATTCAATTCACTCATTCAAGTTAACTTATTTATATATATCGACACGTAATTCATTCAATCACCTCAAATGTACATAAGCACAATGTTACTTGAAATCTAGTCTAATTAAACCTGGCATAAAGTCAACCATTGCCTTATTATTATTAGACTATAACAGATGCATCACATTATATCGACTTGAAAAGGCTGGACCTCATGAACAGTGATATTTGTTCAAACAGTGACAAAGAGACAGACAGAGATGTATTTTGTCAGATATTTATTGGTTTGCACCACTTTGTATCAACATCCAAAAAGAGATAACGATGGAACAAGAAGGAGCATTGTTGACTGAACAATGAAAAAACACAAGTGGAAAAAAAAAGCATGGAAAATAATCAAAAGGAGAATAACAACAATTCTTGTACACATTCATCAGTAAAAACGGACAAAATTCAGATAAGTTCAAAATGGATTTACAAATTTGGAACAGTAAGCATAAGCCTACTCCCAAAACAGGACACTAGGAGAAGACTAGATTTGGAATACAGGTATTTCTAGAATTTGTATATTTTTTTTCTCCTGCGTTTCAGAATATTGGTATTTTACAAAAAAGAAAATATAGAAAACCCCAAGGAATATTTATTTGAAAAAAAATACTCAAAACAGTCACAACGTCTAACATTCAAACTAAAGGTGAATTTCTAAGAAATCAACGCAATTCATTTATGGGGAATGGCGATTTACAAAAGAAAACACCGTTTCAACAAAGGTTACTGAGACCCAAATTGCATACAGAAACAACAGCATCATGTGATCTGCATTGTGTTGGTTTGAGGTAGCGCTTGACGCAATTAACAGCGGAACGACAATACCTTCCAATAGTGTGTAGTTCTTGAAAGGCCACGAACGGGAAGAAAACAAGGGATGGGTCGGGAGAGGGGGTTAATGATATGCACGTAATGCAACATGTATATGCAGGGGAGGCAGAGGGAGAGGGTTGCTGGTGGCTCATGAATACGCCAGCATTAATGACTAGAAGATTTCTGCTGGCATAGCTAAAGGAGGCAGCATTAAATATATTATAGTGTCATCAGGGGAGCGTCGTCATAATGTATCTACTGGGTGTCATAATGTATCTACTGGGTGTCGTGAAACAAAGTGTCACAAAATCATCCTTAAAATCTGTGAAGAACTAACTTTACAAAAAAAAAAAATATATTAAAAAACACAAAGACCAAACAAAATTAAAAATTGCACAGAATAAATTAAAACTCTTTGCATTCACATCATGAGGTTTTGGCTATAAAATGAAATACCCACAGAAAAAAAAAAAAAAGACAACTAATCTATTTGAGGATCAAGAAAAAAAAAAATTTGGAAAGAAAAAAAGGTCAAGAAATCTCAAGAAATCATTATGAATATTCAGAATTATAATGATTATTCTATATAGAATTTGAACAGGCCAACAAGTGTCAGAACAAATATACATGCTACATATATACAGAAAAGCTCCCTTCGTATTCAGTCTTGTATCATACACAGAGGGAGCAGCTAAGCAGAACAATATCAGAAAGAGACGTTGTGTGCTGATGCACGCAGCTGGCTACTTAACACTGCTGCCAATCTCTGTTGCTGCCAAATAGCAATGTCGCAGTGTGGTGGCGGCTCATTAACACCTTTGAACACCTGAGAGCAAGGCTTTTGTGATGAGCTTTGTTTTTATTTCGGTTTTTGAGAATGCCCTGCCTGCACTAATGGTTTTTTGTTGTTGTCTTTTTGATGGGGGATGAGGATGACATCAGGAGACCTGGATGATTTCCAGACTGCCATGAAGGGAATTGTGACTGCCGCTGGATGAAATGCTGCTGGACGACTGATGTGGGTCGGCCGGCCCACGGCACAGACACGCTGCTTTCTCTAGTCCCACAGGTGGCGAGAACAGATCAGACGCAGGGATCGTGTGGTGCCGGCACTTGGCGGCCGTTGTATCTGTGGATGCCATGAGATCATCATCCGGAGAGTTAATGATGTCCTCGAGGCTGCGTGACTTGCGTGCCTGCTCAATGGCTCTGGAAGCATAAGTGTCGGGAGGCATGTGGCGCCAAGTGGACGACTGCTCGGCTGTGGCTGGCATGGGGTGTGTGTTCTCACGATTCTCCTCATCTGCTGCAGGAGAGGTTGGCGTCAGAGCTTTTTCCATCGGCATCTTGCAATGTGCCGACGTCAGGTCCATGCGAGGAAATGAAGAGAAGGCAATGCTGTTTGGCCTCACCAGGGGGCGCTTGGCCCGTAGCTCAGGGGAGCGCATGATGACGGCCTGAACGTCAGATCCTGACACCATGGCTGAATCGGCCTGCTTGCCTTCCAGAACGGTGGTGCTGAGAGGGCGTTTGGTACCGCCCTGTCCCTTCAGCCCAGGCAGGTGCCCCGGACGCATCTCCACACAACCTCCACGCGCCAATAATTCCTCTTTGGCTAAACATGGTGTGAAGTTGAGTTCATCAAGGGACGTGGTTGGGAATTTAGGAAATTCCTTGGATTCCCGATTGGGGGTCAATGTCTTATTGGTTGAAGGAGAAGCATTGAAATTGAGCTTTGCCAGAGCGGTGGTGGGTGATTGGGCTGCTGCGCCCTGTGCCACTTCAGTGAGGGGTTTGAAGCTGAGACCCAGGCCAAAGCGCGAAGAGGCAAGCGTGGGCGACGAGGGTCTGAGGCGTCCGTGATCCACACACTGCTTCTTGATGCCGGCCGCTTCATCCGAAAGCAGGCCAGGCGGCTTCTTCATCAACTGCTTTTCATATTCCAGGAGCTGACCAAGGAAGTTGAAGTTGGGTGAAATCGTTGGCCTCTTGTCCTTGACATACCTGAAACAAGAGTGAACTCTCTGCACTCAAAAGAGGACAATCGCACTCACTTGTAAGCCTCATCCGAAGACATGCTCAGGTAGTGCATGACGTACGCAATAGCCAGCGTCGGTGACCGCGAGATGCCGGCCAGACAGTGCACCAATACGCTGCTGTTGGATTCGCGAACCTTGTCTGCAAATACAGAAATCATAACGTAAGCGGTGCGTTATGAATTGATGATGCGGAATGGACTCGGGTCAGTCAAGGCCAGATGAAGGCGATGAGTCAGGCTCATCTGCCGTCTTCTCTGCGCCGCAATCGAGGTCAACAAACATTCTCACATGCATATGACTATGACATAGTGTCACATGACCGATGGCCTAAGCATCGTTTATGGTTCTGAGTACTTATGACAACTAAATCACAGCGATCGAGTGCATTGAAGCAAGCGAGCCTCTCGAGTCGAGAGTGCGGCGGCGCAAAACCTTCACGAATCGCCATCATGAATATTCAATAGCATCGTCAATGCTCGAATGAATCGGGACATGCAGTTATAACAGTCGTCAGTTGATTTGATTCATAAATCACAAATCATTCGGTAATAGCTAACAATAGAATGCAGGCATCACTCCTGAGTGAACGTGAAATGACTGAAGGCCTTGATCAAAGCTAATCAAATATGGAGAGCGATCAAGACGAGGAGACAAAGTACTCTTGGGTCAGAGAAGGTGCAAGAAAATGCACTGATCGCAATCGAATCATAACAAACACGAAGGTCGATTTCACTGAGCGCTGTGTTAATTACGCGAGGTAGCTACTCATGTTCAAAGAGCAGCAGCCTCCACTGCAGCATCGGAGCCATCTCGATAGTTCATTGCGTGTATTCGCGGGCAGTCTAAATATGGCAGGAAAATTTGATACTTCCGATTGCTAAATGTGGGCCTCCAAATAAATGAGCTTCCGCAAATGAATAGTAATCATCACTTTAGCAGCACTTCCTAGCGCGGATGTTCGTCACTATTATCATGCAATACCATCACTTAAAATTAATACTACATTAACCTAACAAGTGGTTCAACAGTTGCATAACACAGCGTCCCAAATGAGAACGTAATTCGTTGCTTTTTGAGATGACAAATTTCAATACAAGAATCAGCGTATGATAGATTACATGTATGATGAGAAAATTGAGAATGCTTCGGTTGACTGAGCGATTATGGAATATATGTTACAAGTGCAATCACCCTATAACACGTAACGGATGACTCATCCCATTGCACACTCTAAATCCAAATGAGAGCGGAGCACCTCATTCAATTACTCAGAACTATCCTATTTTCTGGTGGAGACAAAACATCCCGAATTGAGCTCAATTGCATCGGACATTCTCCTCGTTCCATTTGAGGCGCAACAGGCGCGCAATGATGAGACCATTCCATTATTTCGCCCCCGCCCCCCCCTCCCTCCCACTCCTTAAAAAAAAAAAATAAAAAATAAAATAAACAAAGAGAGAGTAGAAGACTGGATTTAACGATTGAACTGATGGATCAAATCAATGATTATGATCAATATAGTAAGCAAACATCCTATGTCAACACGACCGATTGGAGCTTGTTAGGCGCATCGATCAGAATCGTCGTCCGCGGAATTATTCTGACTCACAGAACAAACACGCAACACATAGGGCGAGAGCAAGTCAAGAGACTGACCTAAGAACTGGAAGGCCTCCTGGAAATGAGGAAGCAGTTTGTCGCTGTAGTTGTCGATGACTGGCACGCGGAGAAAGTGCGCGTCCTGGATGAACGATGGCTTCTGGCAGGTAGTGCTGACGTTCAAGACGTAAGTGATGCCGTTCGTCTGAAATGCCCGCAATTCTAAACACTCGCATCGGGCGGTGTGCAGGGTGACCTACCTGCATGGTATCTTGCGAAAGAGCGTCGTGTTGAGATCCGAGGAAGAGGAAGGGGAGGATCTTGGTCGGTCCGATGTTGGACACAGGCAGACAAGGCTGCGACATGGAGGTCATCGGCGGACACTTGTACTGCGTCGATCCCGAAGTGACCACGCTGCATGTCGTCTTCGTCTCGCATAGCGACGGATGCGCTGCCTGGAACTCCAGGAATCCGCCTGTTGGGGAAGCCAGAAAAAAAAAGGGTTAAGAGCCTCCAGATGCTGATTGCAGGGGGAAGAGAGAGAGGAGGGGATAGGGGGGGGGGTATGGACCTGTGGTGTCGTTGCCGTTGTAGTCGACGGTGTCCTCGATCTTCTCCTCAACGACCGGCGTGCTCTTTCTTAATCGCCACATGGTGGTTAGAGCATCCTGCTCGAAGCGAGACGCCGCTTCAACTGAACATCAGTGGATGGATGGAGGCGGGTGACTCACTTCGCATTAAACGCGGCGGCTGCGACGCCGCGCAACACATACGTTTCATTTTGTACAAAGCGATCGATCAGGCAGCGAGGCTCAAAATCAGGCATGAAATTTATGAAAGAATAAGAGGCTCGAGTTGAAGGCGAATTCGATAGCACACAATGTGAGGCCGAGTACTGGCCATCACACACGCCGCACGCACAACAAGCGTCCACTGGCACTTGTTACGTCATCAGAACAGATTCTAGGTTTCATTAATCAACAATTAAAATCAATCGCTGATCGATACAAACCATTGATCAGAGAAAACACATGCGGCCTGACGCAGGCGACGCAAGGAATGGCATCTAAGAATAGCGAACGCATAAATTTACATAATTATGAGATATTGCAATTTCTCAAGAAGCGGAAACGTGCAGTTAGGGCTGCAGATCGGGGGAGCGACAGGTGACAATTCGACCATTGACCACTGTGGTCAGAGGAGGAAAAGCAGAGTGGTCAGCAGGGGCTATAAATTAATGAGTGCATGTAGAGCGGCATACGAGAGTGATGAGTCACTCGGAGATGAAACGCCGTGTATACATAACTGACATCGATTTGCCGCTCTGCACATATGACGGCAGTTCACGTGAATGACGATGCCTCCAGTCAGTGCAGCTGCACGAAACCATGACATCACTGATGCGTGCAAACCACAACAGTGCATGGTGTGGTTATGCATCAGGGTTATCGCTCCAGGGGAAAACCCCAAAAGTTGTTGGGAAAGACTGGGCTCAAGTGCGGCCCCGAAATACTACATGCATAGGAGAGGACAATTTGGCGTCAAATAAATGTCATACTATAGGAGTAAATTTATATATATGTACTGAATGGTATGTATATTCGAATAAATATACAGATGACTAACCCACTACATCGTTAACCCTAGCAACAAACGCAAGTCAACCAAGCGTCCACTCGAACAATCGAGATCACAGCGACTTCACACGTATTGCGTAATATCTATTCAAAAACGGTTCTCACCAACAGGCGAAGCAGGCGAAGTAAGCGAAGCAGCGCTGCCTCGAAGTTTCGAACAGCGTGCTTTCCTCCAGCTCATCTCGTGGTTTTTCAGAGCCTGCTTGTTGGCAGGTGTCATCTGTTGACGCTTCGGAGCTTTGCTGCATGAACGTTTGGAATCAGAGTCATTGGGAAGTTCACTGTCCTCTGGCAACAGTGGAATCGGAGGACCGCGGTTGGAGGACCGCGAGCAGAAGCTGAAGGATGAGGACGCGGAAGGTCCTCCTCCGTATCGCTTGGAGGACGAGGCTGCAGGTCGTTTGGCCATGCTGATAATGTTAATCCTCCGAATGTATATTTCACAGTGTGCTCATGACGCCGCTGCTCAGCCGAGGACAAGCGTCCGTTACGAGAGGCGAACGCCGAATGAAGGAAGCGAGGAGAGCGGAGGGAGGAGGAGGAGGAGGAGCGTAATCAGCTGATGAGTCACTCACGCGGCGGCGTTGCAGGGATGTCACCGCCGCAGTCAACTTACAACTCCGGACAAACATGCAGCTGATCGATCTCAACAAGCCTTTCTTATCAAGATAATATCGATCAAGAGCGCTGCTGCGACACCGTCAACTCAGCACAATCCAAAATCGAACAATTAACTTGAAAGTTCAAAAGTTGCAGGCGTCGTTGAGCACGCTCAAGTGCAGAAGGGAATTCCAGGGGGAAACGAGGAGGAGGCGATCCTTACGGGAGAAGCAGCGGCGGCCGATTGTGCGGCTGACTCATCGGGGGAACACCGGTTCGCGCTGCCTCCCTGTTCAACCCAGAGAGCAGAAAAGCGATGACTCACCGTTGCCAAGTACGCGACACCTATATAACGACTACCAACTAGTAATCACTGAATACTGCTCGCACGTGTATACAAAGTGGGATACGTGTCTATGAAGCGATGAAGCGCAACACTGCGCACAGTAGTTCAGATGTCGATGACGTAATGTTATTCACAGAATGCACACTGCGGTGATTCCGCGCAAGATATCATCGATAAGACGCGAGTGACGCAAATGCGTCGTCTCCAAATCTACGACTGCAGCTGATTATGTAGGCAACATCTGCATTACGTCATTCTGTGACGCTGCCTGGGAGGGGAAGGGGAGGAGCTCACAGAGCAGGGCAACCCTAAACCCCAGAACCCCGTGGCTGCTGCTGCTGCTGCAGTTACCTGTGCCCGGCGTTTCTGGGAACATAGCAACGGCGGGAAATCGATGACGGGAATAGGGGCGGGGGTGACGATTCGCGGGGGCATGCTTATGTTCAGCTTCATGAAATCGAAGCGTTGAAATGATTGATCTGTTTCCGATGCAACTATGTCGACCGAACAACACAATGGCTAATGTTGAAGGTTCTCGTTAGTTGTTCAATTGATTAATATAAACCCGAGAAAAAAAAAAAAAAAAAAATGTACAAATTGCAATCTTAAAAGTCAGTAAACACATATCGGCAATTGTATTAAATATGGAAATATTAAAGGTCATCGAGGTGAATCATCAAAAGTCATCTGCTTATTCGCCAGACGATAATAGATTTAGGCATTAGAGACTGGCGTGGAACATGTAGACCCGCGAGGATACATGCACTTGTACATACAAAGTTATCCGCCAGAGTTCAATAACTTTATTTCGACTTGAACAAAAGACCTCTCAATATTGTCACCCGCATCATATAAAACAATAGGCTTCAAACGCTCCTGCTCGCATCGATCGATTGGTAAATGAATCGAAGCAAACCGATTTAACAATGTTGATTAATAAACGGCGTGTAACCTAGATTGCAACTCGAGATGCCCGCAAATTCAAAATCAATGCAACGAGATCCAGGTGCCCAACACACCTCAGCGAGCGTGCGTGAGTCATTTCGGAGGAGACACCGATGACGTAACGTGCTCACTCAATTCGAGCCTCAAATCTCGCAGCCCCGTGCATATACTCGTTCAGCCTTTTGCACGTACAATGCACCCAGTCACCTGCACGGGGCAACCAAGGGATGGGGGGGGGTGTGCGGAGGGGGGGGGGATCACCAGCACCACTGACTTCTTTTAACGGGATTTCTTCGTTTAACCATCTGGCAAGTTTTTTTTTGTAAGAAGGCGCGTGGGGGGTGGGAAAGCCTTGAGTTCAGAAGTTCAAAAGCAGTATGAATCAGCAACAGGCGAGGGCGGAATTCGGCATCGGGACAAAAGAAAATGGCCATGCAGACGACCAACCGACCGACCTCAGGGAAGAACGCATCCGTCAAGTATGAGTCACGCTCGGCAAGGCACGCGTATCACCATGGCAACGCATAAACATTAAACATACAATTAAACGGGCAACAGTTACACGGCATAATGAATTAGCTACCGCGTGGAAGAAACTTCAACGCGCGCTGCAGGCACAAGGGCGCAAGGGCTGAGTCATGAGAATTCAAATGAGCAAACCAGGCAATGAACTTTCCCCCAGGTTACTTCCCCGTCGCATGCACGTCCTTTGTCCACGAGAGGAGTTTCGCGCGTGCACGGTTCTCCCGACTTCTTCAGTAAAACACCGACCCAAGTGACCCACGTGACCTTTGCCCTCAACGAATAATATGTTCATTTCATTAAAACCCTGATACATCAAACCGGGAGCCTTTCAAAGGTGATTGAGATGAAGTCGACTCAACACGTGAGACAGGCATGGTCGATACACACATAGACACGAATATTATAATAATTCCGAATTTATTCATTGCCTGGATTTTTATGACCGGGTATTGTACACACCACGAGCATAACTATGAAAACGGCAAAGCAACATGTTCAGTGCAGCAATACATGGACCAACATGATTGAACGTGATGGTTGGTTAACAAGAATTAAAACGTTGATGCATTCAACAATCGAAAGACGTCGCTTCAATGCAAAGCATGGAGACCTAAGTGACGTCATCACCCGCGATGACCCGAAGGAGCCCGGAGGAGGAAGAGGAGGAAGAGGAGAGGCCGCCACAGGACAAGAACATAAATCACCCCCCCCCTCCTGCGCAATTCGATTTACTGTACTTTGAACATGCAAACAGCTGCTAAACCCAAGGGCAGTACCCTGCCCTACATCACCATTCAGGGATTCCGAGTGACCTAATTAAGTAATTATCTCTGACTAATCACAGTGCCCAGAAATGATGCAGTGCTAAATAATGACGTCATGCATTGAACAATCGCAGAACGGACACAGAGCGGACATCAAAGGCTCAGAGCAGGATCCAGGCATACAATACACGAACAATGGCAGCGCAGGGTTATAATCATACACGCCCACGGACAGCATTAGCTACATGTCCGCATGCATCGGCAGTGCATTGTGAATGGCAGCTGGTAGCGGAGGATTTCGTAAGTAAGAAGAAAAAAAGCCCGATCGCGGAGGTTGACACTGATGAGGGCATTGAAAGGCAATCAAAACACGGCGCGATCAATAACATCAAGGGCTGTGCCATTATCACCCGTGCTTTTTATGAACATTTTGTTGCCTGCCCTCGACAAGAGAGAGAAAGAGAAGCGAGAGAGGTGGTTGGGGGGAAGGCACGACAGGTGCACGACAGGTACCGCACGCTGCGGCTGACTCACGCGGCTTCCCCGACGCACGCCGCAGAAGGGGAACGTCACGAGGACGAGGAGGAGGAGGTCGAGGAGGAGGAGGAGGAGGAGGAGGAGAAGAGAGGTTACCTTTGAGCAATGAGACGTTTGAAAAGACAGCGCTCAGTTTGGCGAACAAGATGCGCAGGAAGCAGTCCTTGGACAGTTGTTCTGGAGTGCACGTGCACTGGTCGTAGACGAAGATGGGGACGTCGGGGTGCGGCTCCATTTGGCAGGTCTGGGCGAGGAGGTCCTGGATGCTGACCTGAATCAGAACACAGAGCCATGCATGAAATGGAACCATACAACTATTAAACATTGTCATGTTTTTACGACTTTGTGATTCGTATCCCTCGCAATAACTACAATTAGGGCATCCGAGCATAAAACACTTTGAAAATAAATGTATGTCAATTTATGCATGTATATCAAATATTCAATGCACTCTCTCCAGTTACTCGACTGTCGATCGTGATCTCTTCATTAATCCTTGCAATATTCGCTTTTTCCGTGCGGCGTCTGCTGCCTGCAGGGAGTGGGCGGCATCTTGGCTTATACGTCATGCGTGCGCACGCTTTTCGCGCACTTCTACACCGCATTTTCCTCATCGCATATTTTGTCACGTCTATTCGATGTAAATCACGCGAAACAATTCATCTTGTTTGAAAGAGAGAAACCCTTTAATTAAATGCCATAATTATCCAGTGACGCATTTCTTGCCCAATCAGATAATTCGCAAGCAGAACGGAATCATTAATATAATAATTTCAGTTCAGCTTCAAAACCACGGATTCCATAACAGAGCGGGGAGGGGGGAGGGGGGAGGGGGGGGGTCTAATCAGGCGAGTGCGAAGCATCTGAGAATGATGAACGACACGTGAATGGGCTCCTTTGTGTTGAACGCCTCATGATGAGTCAGTCAGCGCTCCTCAGTCTTTGACCATTCACAATTGCATCGTGAGATGCCAGCACATCTGATCACAGAGATGCCGCTAATGTGCACGAAGCGCGCTCTCCTTTGAATCCCACGGCGATCTGCTCGCTTGTCTCGCGGGGAAATTTATTCAAATTCATTATCGTGAATAGCTCTAAATGTGAGCATGAAGCCTACAATGTACAATGTATACACCGCGTACAGCTTCATTATCAGCCACAATTAAATTATGTTCGTGTGCAGAGAGGATCAGTCAGGGTGCTTGAGGGTGATGGTGCTTCCTGTACTAAGTATGGGCGTGGCCGGGTGCGCTGTTGGGTGCTCCCCGAATTGCACCAAGCGCAAAATAAAAACTTTCTGCGATGGCACATTTATTCCAGAGCGGCTCGTTGGGGGATGATTCATAAGTAGCTACTAGCTAGAGCACAGAAGCGACAATTGAATTGCGTCTGCTGCTGATATCGGGCACTTCATCCGCCTGCATGACCCCTGCGGCCGTTTGGTGGCGCCACTGGCTGACCTGTGCCATCCGAAGGACGCCCCGCCGCCTCCATCGCGCGCTCATTTATCAAGATATGGCAGCCGGGCAACCCGCAGCCCCGATTCCATAATGGGCCGCTTCAGACACGCTGACGGCTGTCCGAGACCCTGTGTCACATGGGGATCTGATCAAGATATACGTCCCATTGAGTGCGAATCATAACGCAACAAGTGGATCATAACGTATCAGGCGAACTCATAACGCTCTCGAGCGATGCACTCGTTGGGTTAACTTGGGTTGAATTGCATTGAAAGAAGTTCCGTAAACCACACACAAAGATCAAGGGCCGCTTTCCCGGAATATAGGCTAAGGTCTGGAAATATCTCTGTTGGGCTATAATTAGAGCATCCAGGAAGGGAATGCGAGAAACGATGACTCGGTAGAATAGAATGCAGACGGATGAGGAGGAGGAGGAGCGCGGACTGAGCAGGCCAGGAGGCCACACACTGACGCACGCACTTAGGTCACGCACGCACGCACGCATCTGATTGACACAACATCGCGCATGCAAAAACAAATAACACTTATACAAGCAACGTCACTTCAGATTACTTGAAAAACACACTGACACAAACAAAACAAAAGCAAACATCACTAACTCACATTTACAATTAATGCAAACGGGACAAATGCGAGAGTACCTCTATTTGATAAAAGGCACAATTTGTCTGATGTCTCGCGCCTTCAGCCGGTCGGGGAAAGGACATGCCGCAATTGAAAGACCTTTTTAACAGTTACAAGTTACAACACAAGCCATGCATTCATAGCGAATTAGCACATCCTGTTATTATCCGCTTGTATATTAACCCTGGGGAACGCGTCTGCTCAGCCAGATAGGAATAATGATGATGCTATGATTGGCCTCCTCACCTTGCCCTGCTGTAAACGGCGTTTGACGAGCTTCGAACAGCAGACGTTGACGGATGAAGTGATGTGATGAGTGTTGTACTCGAGGAACGATCGACTGTCAATCACCAGGATCTGAAATGACACATAACACAGGTATCGTGACGTCAGCGTAGGAATACGTGAGATGCAGGAGATTGTGTCATTTGTACACAGCAGTGTCACAATCAGCATTATTATAATAAAGCACTTTAAATCTTAGATGGACAGAGTAATTGTGTTGTTTAAAGCCAACCGTGCTGATATCTGCCATATCAGCACGCTTCATCGTGTCTCATAGAACTGTTAGTTTCTCGGTCGCGGTGTTCTGGAGTGATAAGATTAGCGGTATGGTGGGGTTGAACTCTTGACCTTCCAGTTTGAATGTCACAACTTTATTACGCAAACCAGAAGATGGGAAACCGTCGCATCGAGGCTTCAGATACACCACCTGCTGATGTCACTAAATTACGGAACTCATTCACTTGAAACATCATAGCGATGATAGCCATGCATTATCACTGCTCAGCCTACGATTACAGAAGACGCTACTAGACAGCGCAACAGACGAGTTCCCTTGCATAAACGTATTTCCGACTTCCCTCAAACATATGACCCATGCATGCATGCAAAAGTGTATCAATCGCTGGATTACACGATGCAATCAACTACATCAAACACGTGAACCTATAGACTGAGTTCGTAATGTTGTCATCGAATGATCGAGAAGCTTTCGACAGGCGAAGAAGTAAACTCATTTCGCGCCATTGCATATCGAAACTGAAACTAGCTGCGTCAGCAGAAAGCCACAAAACATGCAGAAATGGCGTCAGCGCGCGCAAAAAAAGAAGAGAACAAGGTCTTGCTTCTTCACGACGGAATTACATCAGAATTGCATTGTTCCTAACGCAGCCTAATTCCAAACCAGAAGAAAAAAGAAGAAGTAGAGGGCGTTATCGCTTTCAACAGAAGAAGTCTTCGCACTGTGACGCATAGCTGCGCATGCGTTGCGCTGACTTCCGCACATGCAGCGTCAGAGATATGAGCAGCGGACAGCGAAAGCAATCAATGAATGGTCTGCGATCGGCCCTGCGCCTGATTGAGCACGACCGACAGGGTCACGGGATGATATTTCCCTCGGAGCAGTCAGCGCCTGGCACGGAGCGAAATAGATCCCGCTGACCAAGCAACTCAAGCCTAATCCCGCCCATGAGCAAGCAACTGACCCCTAACAACACGAGCCATAACTCAACGCAATTTATTATCAAGACGGGCTCAACTGCCACAACTGGGTCACAGGTCGATGACCGCTAAAACGCAAGCTTTTACTTTTGACATTCATGAATTTACGAAATCGACTATCACAGGGTAACAATAAACAAGCAGAAACTACGATACCGGATAAACTAGCAAATGATTGATCAAGTTTGCCTACGGCCACTGAATTACATCATTTGATCAGGAAATGAATGGGCACCTAGCCAAAATAAATCTCGTTTCGTAATTCCCACTCGTCGATTTGATGGGAAAATAACGCTTGCTTTATTGTTTCAAGGATTCAAAAGTACGGCTTAGTTACAATCAATTATCAAAAGCAGAAGACAGCCCACCTATCCTCACGTACTTAATACATAATTCTAATAATATAAGCAACAGTATGCCTGGTCAGGTGTGCGTGCAGTATATCCTTCGATACCCGGATATTATTAAGAGGTATTTTATTAAAATGCGCATGTGCATGTATACAGAAAGCAGAATGGATAACGTTTCATGCAATGCTGCATAATAATAGCGAAGTTTACGATGAACGCTAATCGTTATTATTGTCACACTTCAATTTATACACAGCGACAATATTTGAGCAACATTTCCTCGAAATATTAAAATAGAAATGCAGCCACAAATATACCGGGCTACTATAATAGCCAGCAAGCGCACGCTGACTCACGCAGTCGTCATATAATAATTATAGTTTCAAAATCTAGACACTCTAAAGTCTAAACATATCGCTAGCTATTTGCTATAATATGATATATGTATAATTATTGTATAAGCGGATTTCCTTTGATTTCCATTTTGATTCCCATTTTGCGAAAGCGGTCGTGAATCATGACTCATGATGAACGACTGATTTCATGTTTCCATCCTATTGAGGTATTCGCGGTGAAATATCCACACACAACCAGGTCTCTTCAGTGGGCGTCGATCTAATGCCTGCGGTCAGTGGGCTAATGGGTCACTAATGCCTTGACCACATCAAAGGATTCTTCCCCTTGCAGCGAGGGCAAACGCCTGGGAAACATGCCCGCATAATGTGGCACACAACACACAATTGCGATACACAATGATACGTGGACATTCTACACATAATTATAACAAGAGTGCAACTCAACGTACAGTTGCCGCTTCAGTCTCAGCCAATGGCAGAAAGAAAGCCTAAGGGCTTCCGTCTCATAATTCATCTAATTATACTGTCACGATTAACTAATGACAAGTAATGAGGAATTCCTCATAATTCGATAACTTCTACATGCTGATAAATTATAGTCTATGCGAGTATATTTATTCACCCCCACCCTCTCTTCCCTGGCGCGTTGACGATTTAATTAAGATAAAGTAAAAAATATTAATTCCATTTCTGTGGTGGCTACTTCAAAGTGCGAACAAGTGCTCTCTCTCAGCCGATGCGTGATCCGATACAAAGTCATCGCTTGCAATAGTGGATAATCATGATAATGGTTGAGTCAGTCTGTTGACACGTGGCATTGGTAATACGCGCAGCCAAGGAAGCGCATTCCTAACCAATGAGCCTCACACATACCTTGACGAATGCTGCAGGAAAAAGAAGATGAGCGTGTGATAGTCATGCTACTAATGCATTGCAACAGCAGAGTGGTTCGCGTTATTACGGAACAGTGGCCGATGCAACAATCTGCGGCGCACATGCACACTGCACATGCGCACATGCAGGCAGCACTGAACCACCCGATTGTGAATATCACCAATTTCGACTGCAACCAGTCCGCAGCACGCGTCGCGGATGACCTGGGGTCACGGGGTTGCATTACGCAATGTATCCACGCTAGAAGCAGGTAGTTTCAATGAACAGCTCCTTATACGGATATATTTATAATTATGACGTAATGGGGCAGATTGTTCGACTGAAGCCTCAATTCAGGATTCAAAAGAGCCAGAAAGAAAGCGCTGACCGAGCGGAACTCGCCATGAATACGGGTATATTACACTGACCACCGACCCACAGAGATTACTGATCAGTGTGACCAGTACACAGAACAAGTCCCAATAGAATTCACGATATATTGGTTGATTCAAAAGTAAAAAGTTTCAAAACTTTAGCACTTTTCCTCAAACATGACACAATACCATACAAAGGCCAACATGTACTGAATACATATGTACCGCATAATTATGACATGCGCTGCATACATAATCAACATGTAACCCCAATTTGCCTTAACTGTATATAATTATGTCACTAGTAATTAAGACAGGGGCTGGGTAAGAAGGCTTGCAGCACTGACAACCTTTTGTGGCTGGGGCACAAATCTTAAAGAAAAGTCAAGAAGATTGCCATAGCCAACCGCCCAGGCTACACGTGCAACATCACGTGTAAATTGAACCCTCTGAACAACTCTTGCTCACCATTAATAACAATCAGATCATCAAAGCAATAATGTTCACCTTCGCAGCAGATGCTCTGATCAAATTCTGCAGCTGATCCACGCTGACCAGATTCCACGAGACATCGGCAGCCATGGCTCCAAAAATGAGCATTGAAACTCGCTGCTAGTTCAGTGATGTTGCAAGGACATGGTGATCACCATCACTCACATGGCACACGACAGCCAGCAGTGCGGCGCTGGCATCTTTTTTCTCTTTCACGGGAAGCTGAGTCAGACTGAAGACTCCAACATCTGTAACTGCATTCAACATTTTCAGTACACAAGAAGTAATAAACACTTTTGTACATTTCCTAATCAAATACAAGTACTCATACAACTGTTGGTGGGACTCGATATACTAGTACACGTGCACTAGAATTAACTGCTGATACAGCAGAAAATAAGCATAAATTTTAAATATAGAGCTATACCCCGGTACTATTGAACATTATTACAAGGATGGGACTTCATTATTGACAATATGTGTTGAGATACCGGGGTATATGCGCAGTAAGCGTGAAAAGGCAGAAAAATTTTATGCTGATCAAGCTATTTTTTTTTTTTTTTTTTCAAGTACTGGTGCATGTGATAGAACGTTATACTGACCTGGATGAGGGGTATAGTGGATCACATGGCAAGTTTCCAATATATTCAACGATATATTTCCTTTTATTTCTTCTTAACTGGCTTCTGTGAATGAAGAAATGAATGCGATTAATGACAAGCACTACAGATGAGTGTGTTGATTCGAATTTTATGTTATATAGCGTATGCAGACTTATGCCAAATTCAATATCAACTTGACAATATAAGATAATACCTCCAGTATTAAAGAACAATTTCAATTTGAACAAAATTCAATTCCTAAATATTTTCTAGACCATCAATTACGCGAGAAACACAATCCTTGTGACTTAGTGAATGTCGCCATAAGAATCTTCAGGAAAATAAGTCACTTGGAACTTAAAATATTGTGATTTTTGTCACCATGACTGTCACAAAACCTGCAAGTGATGATGACAAGATAACCTAGAGGCGTTGCTTTTCAGATAACCAGTTCCAACAACCTGTATTTTTCTGCGCAAGCTCGTCATAAACTCATTACTTGTATTTCCAGGTTTATTTTTAATCATTTCTAAGGAAGCTGAGGACCAGTACAGATGCACTTGAACTCACAAACCTTTACAAGAATAAAAAAATTGCTTGATCAGCTGATGCTATTCAGTGGTAGCTTTATCTTTATCTCACAAGTAGACGTTATGCATAATATGAACAAGGGCACAGCAACAATATAAGCATCAAACAAACATCAAACGAATTTTAATATTCTTTTGATCTCGGGATTCGATGGACATGGCATCAATTGGATCATTGCTGGCATTGATAATCAGCAAGGTTTCATTAATAAATGAACGCACCGACCCGTGAAAAATGACATTTGAACAATGAATGACCTGGCTGCACATCTGTTCATTAATTCCAGCAGATCACCACCATGCTTTCATTCCGAAATTGCAGTAACATGAAGTCAGAAAACTTACAAGTTTTAAGGCTTTGTGCAAATTTCTACTGAACAATAATTCCTGGGTTCAACGATGCTGATGGAGCGTTGAAATTCAACAAGTATATACCATGTTGATGGTACATTTATGAGATCTAGGGTCAATGTTTAACTTTTTCGAGAAGGGGGAAAAATAAACTGCACACAGATTTCCACTTTGCCAATTAGAAAAGTTGAACTTTGTCCATTATTCATATTGAAACACCCATGTGAATACACGTATTGAATTATGTAATTATTATTGATTATGTAATTGTTAATAATGTATTGCAATGCATTCAAGTTATTATGAAATGCTTTAATAATGCTTTGAAAGACATGTACGATAAAATTAAATAAGAATTATACTCCGGTGATTAAAAATAAAAATAATGGTGCGATACCTGTGTTATGAGTGTCAATCTTTTCATGCTGATACAATTTATGAATTTGTAAATGTAGACTAGAGAAACACAAGAGATATAATCAGTGCAGATTTGTGGGCCATCAAGATTGTGAAAACTTAAAGGGCATCAATCTCCACAGAGGAGCTATATAACAACAGCAAATTACAAAGCTCTGTTTTTGCCATGTTCAAACCCGCTTCTTCAGATCTTGTGTCAAATGCCAGAGTGAGGGGGGTGATGCCAGGATCAGATTTGTAATTCATTGTACAATGTATATGGCGTCTTATTTCACATTATAATTATGTACTTTTTGTAAGTTATTTTAGATCAATTGATTTGAGAATATAAAGCAATACAAAAACTGTATTTTTAATTTTTATTTACAATTCACGTTTCTTCTTCACCATCGACCTGGATGGCAAGGTCTGCAAAAAAAAAAATTCACCTGATACATAGAGATAGCACATGATTGAATCAACAAGCACACACAAGTATCCATTCATTAATTGGTAGTACTGGGCATTTATAAATAATCAGCTTTAGCAATTCTTTTGTTTGTAGATCTAGAAACATAGTCAAACAGATCAGCTGAGTGATCATAATGTAACTTTGTCCCAAATTGACTTTGGCAAATTTCCTTATTGTGTCATCTCTTATAGAGCCACTCTCAGCCAGAAATAATGATGCACGGTTGAAGCATCAGTCAGTTAATTATAGTCACTATCATTGAACTTGTTACAATTTTACTAAGCACGCAAAATTTTGCGGGTACATTTGTAAGATCGAAATGTTCAGTAGTTATATACACCATTTGGCAGGGTAACTAAGAGATATAGAATTTGTAATTTATTATCTATGCCTACAATAATGAAGCAAAAAATTTCAATTCAATAAGACAACTCACTAAAATATTTGTATAAAGGATAAATCTCATCTATAAGTTGAAAGACATTAAAATCTCAATGATCGAATGTTCATTGCCATAGGACGGATTTCATCAGTGAAGAGCAGAATTTAGGCAGGTCCTAATGACTAAGACAGGTCTGTAAAAATTTTATGAATAACATATGCATTATGGAGGCCTTCAGTATTCATGGGGATTATATTCTAGGCTTTCTAACATGATCAACAGCAAGAATAACAGCCATAATAATATGCATGATGAATGATTCTTGAGGAATTAAATTTTAAAATTGGCGCTCTAGACATTGCAGGAAGTTCGATCCCTCAGTATGAGTCAAAGGTATAATTTAATTTAATAATTATACATACATGTGCTACCGGTCCTGTATATGTGCCATGATTTCCTGCCACTGCTGCCAGTCATCATGTCATGCTTCATGGCTTTATTCTGTTACACATCCTAGTATAACGGCACTACCATATGATTGCACTAATTACACAACAGGTAACAGGGTGTCAAGTGACATGGATGATGGCAAATACGGAAATATATTCATTTGTATTGCAATCAGATTAAGCTGCAGCTACTTGATTGACAATGAATTATATGACTTAGATTGGCTGTCAACTCCTCGTGCATAGAGAGGTCAATTCAGGTTCATTAGGTTTAAATGCAGTAATCAGTAATGAGTATAAAGAGTATCACCAAGAATCAAGATCATGATCAGGAAGATCAGGAAGAGTATCATGATCATCGATGTTCGACTCATCCGGTCACCGAACATTTACATTGCCACTCACGAACACGCACAACACGCTATAATATATTAGTAGCAGATACTGCTTTTTGTGGGTATAATATTGCGTAATCAATTGACAATGATAAGGAAAGCGAACACCAGTAGGAATTTTTGTAAATCAAGTACCTCCATTGGCATTAGTCCTAAGCGAACTCAGAAGCCGTAACGAAAATCCACATCGAAAACGGCAACCCAAACAGTAAATCTGTGACGTCATATGAAGGATACCAGCCAAATATAACCATGATGTCACTAGCAACCAATCACAGCTCACTTGTTGCGGAAGCGGGGAATCCCTTTGCAGCCGCCGAAATCCATGGGGAAGACGTCCAGAAACACTATTTCACTTACGTTGTCGAATAGTGCGCTATGCGTGTAGAGCGTTATGATTGAGCAGTGTATCAGTCAAGAACAAGGAAGGAGCTTGGTTATTAAAGCTCCGCCTTGACCAGCACGGGCGATCGGCGGATCGGAATTTCGCATAGAATAGTGCTACCAAGTCCGTGAAATTGCAAAAAGGGTGTGGCCACTCTCTGGAGAGTGTTTTTCTTTATATCCCGTACTTCAGCACTGACCAAAACGCACTTCGTATATATCCGCAGATGGTCAATTTTTTTTCAAGCGCATTTCAAATGATTAACTCTTTTTTTCTGTTCTCATAATATTTAGACAGCTCGGTACTCGGTATGTAATCATGCGATTATGTTACCTAGAGAGAATATAATTATTTTGTACCCAATTGCAGGGAATACTATTATTACTATTAATTATTAATTATTATTAATTATTAATTTTTAATTATTATTAATTATTAATTATTAATTATTATTACGCCTATATATATACTAAGGCGCAAAATAAGCGCGACTCTTCGGTTATGCCGACGCCACATTAGATGTATATATATGCAATGCATATAGACACGAATTTTCGCGGGTAATAAGTTGAACCACTTGAGCACACATTTTAGAACAATCGACCACTTAATTTTCAAGGGGTTAATATAAAAATAGTCAGTTTTCATAGTCATATATTCCCAGTCCCCTGACCTACACGCCATTTGCGCATAAGAGGATTTTTGAACCAACTTTCTCGATGAGATTCTCAACCCTGACCTGTGAGATGTAGCCCTGAATTAGCTCTCTACTGCATGGATTAGGGGAGGCGGAAGGCGGTGAAGAATTAGGTCAACTGACTTCAGTTATAAATGTTCATTTGACGACATATTGGGGGATGTGATAACCATGACAATGCCGTCAATTCATGTTCCTTCTTCAGATGACCATAACAAGGTATGGGTGCATGAGTAATATTTTGCTGAAATTGCCAGATCTCCGGATAAGGATAGCCAGGATTAGGGGTCTTTTATGAATTATGGGGGATCTGAGCGGCACCTCCCCTCCCTGAGCCGATTTCAAAAATTTCTCTGCAGTTATTGGTCGGTCGCTTTGCTCCCCTGTCGTACATTCAGTAAATATAGCTGTCTTAATTTAATCAGTCCTAGCCATAAGCTTGCCGGATTTGTCAGCCGTGTCGGCTTGTTGCCACTCGTAGTCATCCAGAACGGGGTCAGGCTTGGTTTCTTCTGCTCGATGACGCATTTGTTGCGTTGTCGATACATTGTCCCCCCACGATACATCATGACCCTTAATTGGATCAACTTCAAGCTCCAAAAAGCTTCTGGATATTACTCTTCATGAAGCTGTCAGCATTAATTAGGGCCTACCAAAGTGCAAATTCATCCAAAGTCTGATTGCTTTCGAGTCAAGCACTCGTTGGATCGAGTATCATTCCAGTCAATTTCATCGACTATCAAAGTCTTAAAGGGAGGGAGAACTGGTTGAAAATGGACTTTGAGTCGTTATTTGATGCACCAAAGATGATTCTTATGCCTGGCCCACACAAGGAATATCATCGCTAACGATTTCGCGGGAGATATAATGCTAATTAGGCGTGACGTCAGTCGCTGTGATGAAACACCGAGTTCCCCATCTTTTACAATGGGCCTCGTCATATCACCGTGTCCTGCGACTAAACCCCTTGATATTTTTTTATTTTCTTTTCGGAAATAGATAGAATAATCATTTTGCCACCAGTCAGGCGCAAACAAAAAATATATTTCGCTATTTTTCTTATTTTAACAAGCGATTT
>KB295394.1:18500-36676 GCA_000328365.1 Capitella teleta | reverse complement strand
TTGATCCCAACATTGGATTTGGTGAGCTTCCAGAGGAGTACTTCGAAGATGCTAGTGAGTGTTGCTCTTAATTACTACAGATTATCCGCTTGCCATGTAAGACTGCTTTGTAGCTTTATAGCTGATAGGAGAGGTGATGGCCGAGTGGTTAGCGTACTAGCCTCGAAAGGGGTGCCGCTGGCCACTGGACGTTTGAAGCCAGCCACCAACTTTGTGTCCTTGGGTAAGGCACTTAACTCCTGCTTACCTGCCGGCAGGTCACGGCACTCTCGGCGCTGCACTGTGGCGACAGACGGTGGAGGGATTCGTTTCTTCCACTGTAAAACACATCTCCTTTCAGACTATCATGAATAAATTTATTTCTTTTTTATTCTATAAATTTCTACTGCACTTAAACTGTCCCACTAAACACATGTCCCATTTTGCAAAGCACCGTTATTCCCTCCGTCATAGTGGCCATTGCAAGAACATTCATCCCAAAAATTCAGATTTTGACTTTTGTCATAACATCTTGCAATTTGGTTTTACTTCAATGGTGACTTAGTTAAGCCTTTTGTAAGGATTAATTGTTATTGCGCTCTATGTGCAAGTCCAGTCTCATCCATACACGTAGCACGCATATTGAAATTGTCTCTTCAATCATCCATCCAGGTGCTTTGACAATGGGAAAGGAAATGGTGCGTGATTTATTGCAGGCGTTTCCTGGAATTGATGAAGCGATGAGCTATGCAGAAGTCATGAAGTGAGCATTCCTGCACTGTTGAAGAGACATAATTTTGTTTTGTTTCACAATTTCAGATTGGTTAAAGGGATGAATTTCTCTGTAGTTGTCTTTGACACTGCCCCCACTGGTCACACACTACGTCTGCTCGCGTTTCCCTCGGTCGTTGAAAAAGGCCTTGGCAAACTGTTGCGTTTGAAGAATCGAATCAGCCCCCTGATGTCTCAAGTATGCTTTCGATGGCCTTTAATTGTCGCTCACTTGTTTTTTTTTTCTCTAGGTTGCGGGAATGTTTGGAATGGAAGATGTCAACACAGAGGAGATGTCAAAGAAATTGGAAGGAATATTGCCGATTATCAAACAAGTGAATGAGCAATTCAAGGACCCTGTGAGTTGCAACCTTGACCTTACCTCTGCTTGAGTTAACATGTTCTCCTCTTTCCTCTCAGGACCAGACAACATTTGTCTGCGTTTGCATTGCAGAATTTCTGTCTTTGTATGAAACGGAACGCCTCGTCCAAGAGCTCACCAAATCAGGGATTGATACGCACAATATTATTGTGAATCAATTGTTGTTTGCCAAGAAGGGACAGAAACCGTGCACAATGTGTGGGGCAAGACATCGAATCCAGGCGAAATATCTCGACCAGGTGAATGAATCTTGTGTTCACCTTTTTTCCTTACTGTTAGTTTAGGGTGTGTATTTATTCAGCTTGTGATGCCAAAACTATGTGGTACGTAGAATTTAATCTAGAAATACCTGAATATACTGAAAAAACTCCATATGTTGAAGTTCATGGGAGTAGCTCAAATACCTCGAGTTAAGGATACCTAGACAAACAGATAAATCTGTTATGATTTTAATCATTTGTCATTTCTGTATTCAATTCCAGTGTTTACTCTAACATAGAATTGTTGTTGTATTTCATCAGCTGTTCAGTAAAGAGTGCACCCACTACGATACTTTAATTGAATTACATAGTTATTTATTTAACAGAAAACATGCTCCTGTAGTCCTGTCATGGCTAATAATAAGGAGAGATGATTGTAAAGGCGGGAGTGTTTCAATGCTCTATAAACAGCTAACCAATTGAGTGACACAAGCAAGTCATTTGTTTGACACTCTTCTTTGAAGTCACCAAATAATACTTTAAAATTTGCTCATTGAACTTCTTAAATTAGTCACAGATCAAAATTGTGTCTCTGAGGACACACTTTGATTCACAGATAACCTCAAAAGTCAATAATTTTTCAACAATTGGAGGTCACGAATGTTCCACTCCAATGAGGGTTCACTGTAGGTGGAACCACACCAGAAGTATTTCTCATCTGTTCAGTTTTGTCAGAAATGTCAGCAGAGAATGATTTGAATATTAGGTATACAACATTAATTCCAATGTGCAATTTTATATCTCTCCAGATCGAGGATTTGTACGAGGATTTCAACATCACCAAACTCCCCTTGTTGGAGCATGAAGTCAGAGGAATACCTCAAGTCCACAAATTCTCAGAATACCTCGTGAAACCATTTGATGTGGAAAAAGACTCTTTGACAGTGCTTTCCTGATTCTCTTGTCATCAGTTCTGCCTTCTCTTTTTCTCCTCCTTTTTAAATTTATTTTTCCCACCTGAGAGTGATTCCTGTGTCCTATGTTTGATGAAATTTGCTAATATCAATATTTTACTAATTGATTTTGTTTTTTCCTTCATGTCATGATTTTTTTTTACCTGAGTGCTTATATTTTGCTTGGTTTTCTAATTCATTCTTGAATCTCGGCAATTTTTATTTGATCCATGCTTTTTGGTTTTTCATGGCTTAGTTTTTTCCCTTCCCTTTTCTCTTGGAATATAGCAAAAGATGCTTTCTTATGTCTCTGATTGTCATTATTCTGATCTGTAAGTGATTTCAAGGATGTCACCACATGTTCAAAGTTGCTCCCTTGATAAAATGAATGATAATCACAATTTATGCCTTTCTTCAGTGTTTTGTCAATGCATTTTGGGGTCTGGCAAAAATAGGTATGCATAGTAAACATAAAAAGTATCATTGCTATTATTCTTTCATTTTCACAGCATGGAATGTTTTGTTTTGCTATAAATTTGTCTTTGTTGAGTGACTCAGGCAATAGTCATCATAATTATTATGAAAATAAAATGAGGCTCAGTTTTTTGTCTTCTCTTTCTCAATGTACTCCTCAATGCAATCAGCGCATGTAAAATCTTACATGGTCAGGTCATGCCTATTAGTATACTGAGGAATATACAACAGTAGTAGGAACATTGATTATCCCTAGTGAATGGACAGTCACATGTGTGGAAGTGAAACCATTTCCATTTATTTGAGCAGAATGAAACATGAAATTGACATAATTATGACAAAAATGAAGACTTGCAGTAGCTGGGAGGCTGAATGCGATAATGCTGCTGTGAATACTGGTTGGCTTCTCGTACAGGGGTGATCGGCTGTGGAAGCGTTCTTGCTTAAATGTCACATTGGTTAGTTGACGCACATCTCATTAATGTGAGCAATGTACATGATTGTAAGCCCATGATTTTTTTTCTTGTTGCAGATTCAATATCTTGAGTATTTCACCAAAACATACTGGTAGTTGAATGCATATGGGAAACTCGAGCATATCATTTATTTCATCATCATCAAAACTAAATAAAACAAGGAACCATCCATATATCTCCATTTACACAAAAATACATTCATGAATTGAAAGAGAAGATGGGGGAAATATAAACCAAAGACTTTGCATTAAACATTAACTTATTTAACAGCTTAAAAACTAAACTGCCTACACCCTCTGTTCAGCTTATCTCTCCACACACATCGATAATTGAATCAATTGGAAGAACCCCAAAAGAGAGAATTATAAGTAGTCATCTGCCATATTCTGTGCATTTACAGTTTTAGAGAATTCATATTAGCACCGTGTAGTGTTTTAACTTGATCATTGCACAGCAAAAACATTGATGCAACCAGAAATTGCAGAATTCAATTTGAGATTCATAGAAAAAAAAAAAAAAAAAAAAAAGACGCACAAAATTGTACATTTGAGGCCCAATACTGTTCACAGCAGTAATTAATTGAGGTAATGAAATCTGGAATCAGACAAGAACTTCATATCAAAAATCCGCGCCGTCTCAATAAGGTTAATAGTTTCAAGCAGATGACACAAAATTGTTAAAATTTAATGAAATAACCAGCAATTTTCTACATATTTAATTACTGAGACCCAACTGTTAATAAGCCAATGTTGCTGCTAATATCACAGATGAAGTCCATCTAAAAAGACCTAATACCCAAATCTGGAGAATTTTGAAGAATAGCAGATAGTTTCAAAGTATTAAGCGAGGAGATTTCAGCATTCAGAAAAAGAATTAAAAAAAAAAAAAAAAAAGGCAACACAAAAAACCAGAGATAATGAATAAATTGAAAACGCAGAAAAAAAGGAATAAGAATACAATAGTGAAAGGAATGAAGACATTAATCTGTTCCAAAGTACTTCTGCCCAAAATGAACAGGAGCAAGGTTGTGAATTTCAGACGTCAGAATTTTAAGCGAGGGGTATGCCTTCACAACCAATCGCACAGCTGTAAAGAGAAAGCAACAAATTCAGCTAATTGGCACTATTGTCAAGATAGGAATTACAGAACAAGCAGGAGATGTAATCCAAGAGATTCAAGCAGCAACTTACCGATGGGTGTGCAGAAGAGATTCAAGACGATAATATTTTCTTCCACAACACCATGTTGTTTGAGTACTTCAACTGCTTTAATGACTGTGTTACCAGTACCTTGAGGGAAATAAATTAAATTTAAACGGCCTAAAAAAGCAGTCAACTCACTCATAATAGGGTACATGAGGAGGACTTTGCGAGTGTGAACATCAGGAGGGAATTTCGCGTAGAACACTTTGGCTTCATGGGTCTCTTCATCACTTTGAATGAGGATCTTGCCAATGCGTATTGAACGACAGCAATCGCGGAGACCTTGCTCCATGGCCTCTCCTGAAAATTCATGGCCGTCAATACTGAACTGCAGCAGAACACAGCAGTCACTCACCACTCCTCATGATGCTCACACCGCAGTTGCCCCGAATATACCTCAAACCATCATAGCTACAACCTGATGAATTAAAGTAATGAATTAATAATTGAATGACAAGTATAGAAATTGATTATAGGCTTACCAGTTGGAGTGGTGATCACATGCTTCTGGTAAGGCAGTTCATTGAGTCCCTCCTCAACAACTAGACGAATCTAAGAATACCAAACACAAAAAAATGCAATTCAATGGATCCCAGCTCCAAACATCTTGAAAGACTCGCACAAAAGCTGCAAGGGTGAGTATGGACACAAAGGGTCATGACTTCAGTTTTATGGCAGCCCAGGTATAAATTATATAAGATTAACGTTTTGATGCTGACTGTCACATTATTAACCTGACCTTGATTCACTTCATATCAAATAAATCTCAAAGAGCACTTGAGATTGCGACCAAATACTCTCTAATCGAGTCTGTATGGCTGGATGTCCTGCCCTGGATTGCAATTACCTAGAATATTGAGTCAGAAATCTATCATATATGTACAGTACTCTTGACAACTAATGGTCATACCTCAACTTTTAGTCTTAGTACATTCCGTACTATTTTGTCAACTATTGTCTGTATGGAAAACGTCTCTTGAATAAACAGCTCAGCTGCCATTAATTTTCAGGAAAGACAGATCAGTGCTAGAGCAAGACTTCATGAAGGTTAAGAGCGGATAGCCAGAAGGGCAATTTATAAGAGTAATGCGAGATGAAATGCCACTCTTACTAGCGCACTAAGATAGGCCCAAGATGTAGTTGGTGTACAGCATACGTCGAACAATAACAAATTCCAATAATACAAGTATACAACTTGTAATATACATGTAAAATAATATTGTTATTACGAGGGTTTTTGAAAAGTTCTCTTGAAACTTGACTTGAATATAGGCTAACTTTTCAGATGAACATTGCAAGCATTGAATTTCCCAGAAAGTCACTTGATCATCTCTGGCAGCAATTTGAGTTGACGTTTTGTCAAGATGCTGCAAACTCCTGATTTACACGCTAACTCAAAATCAATTTTAGTTTTCTAGACTAATATTCTTTAACGGATATTTTCCTCAAAAATGCATCAAAGCAATGAAAAATAAATGTGCTTGTAACAATTTGATGGAATTATTTTAAAATAATCAAATGAAGCCCAGAAGGGAGCCATAATACTGGTATAAAATTATGTTCCAAAATTGTAAGGTAGCGACAGATGATTTAAGAAAATGTCTTTTCCACATAATACAGATATTTCAAAATGTGGCAAAATAATAATTTTTATTGGCTGAGTTTGATCGAATGATATCAATCGCATTATCGGTATTCTGTATTATTGTTACACCATTACGATGACATAAGCCTTTATAAAAATTATATCATTCACTTCATATGATTATATAATACAAAGTATTTTAATATTAATATAATAATTAATAAACAGCTGTGTAGTACCATGTTGACACATACAATGTACATCACTATAACATACCAGTCTGTCAGCAAAGAAGATGAAATCTCCACGACAAGTTGACCTGGAAACAGCGGGAAATGATAAATACATGATCAGGCAAGAGAATTAGCATTAGTGATTCCAAAGTAACTGCTCTAACAGCTATGCATACAGCACAAGAATTAATTAGGACTAGGCAAGAGCTTTTAGGACACAGTTAATACAATAATTAAAATACTCAATAATACTATTGAACAGGAATTTTCGGCGGATTGCAAATTTTATGGTTTTATGGCTCAGGCCTTTATTGTAGCGCACCAATTATTCGCGGTCAAGGGTTGGATCATATTATAGAATCACCCATTGTGACTGCGAATATAGCAAAAATTTCATGCGGCAGGAAAATTGCCTGTTCAATAGTAACAGTGACTATATCAGTATATGGACTACTTAACTGTTTACAAGAACTTAAGCCAAACTCATAAGAAACTCACAGTGACAGTGAGTCTCAAAAGAAGACTAATGAGTAACAGTGAGCCAACAGGACGGATTACAATTTGACTGTTGATAGATTAGATTCAGACTCAAGACTCCCGACACTAACTTGACTAAGTAATTCACTAATTGAGGCTGAGTGCCCTGAGAATAAGAGTACTCATTCCGAGTAGTACTATAGGGAGTATCAGTATTATAGGGAGTATAGCTACTTCGTAGACTAACTAGGAGTACAAAGACTCACTTAGTGACTTAGTCAAGTTACTGACTTAGTACTCATTAGCAGATTAGGGAGCACTTGTAGTAGTTACTAAGTTAGTACAAGTTCAAGTTCAAATTGAAATTGCATAAAATAAATTTATAAATAAAAATGCCAAGAAAGGTAAATGCACTCACTTGTCCCTGAGTACTGTTTGCAGTTCTTTAATCTGGTCTGTCATCCGGAGTCGTATGACATTCGCTCCGTAGCCATCTCCGTTCGACATCGCTGGTGGCTGGGAATTCTGAATAAGGTCTGGCTCCATGCTTTCCTCTCTCAAAAACAAAACCACGTTTAGAGCCAAACAACACCCCTTACGATCTATTTTATACGCAGTGATTAGCCTATGTTCATGACGTCACCGAATCAGAAATAGTGCGCATAGATTGATTTCATTATAGTAATAAGAATATATATTTTCAATCACTAACTTCGCTCTTATGCTTTTTAACTTTTATTAATTGGTAACGTACTGCTATAGTTTTAATAAAATGCAATTATGGGGTTTTATAGGTTCGCCACCTTGCGGTCACTTTCGCAACCATGGCCATGATACTCGTCGGTCGTCTGCAAGGCAATAATTTGTGTAAATTTGGTATAGATTCCTTGCTGCGATCGCCAAATGCCTGCAAATCTGCATGGAGCAAACACTGCTACGTGAAGAAATCATTAAATTTTCATAATCTAAGATTAGAATCCGTGAGTATTGCTATAAGCATAACTAGTGGGCGATAATAGAGATGTTATTGATATTCAGCTGTGTTCAGAAAGCTGGTCGCCCGGTGGTTGGTTCAAAAAGCTTATGACATTTTCCTCTCAGGCTTTTTTCCCTCGCCTGAGCTAGTGTATTCAATTATAACCGACTAGATAATTTATACGCCTCTGATCTATGTGCTTTAGATAATATGTGCAGCTTTTGCTGACTGGTAATACTAATACTATCACTAGTAAATTAGTAATACTAATAGTCACAGTGATAATCAGGGTAACTCACTGAGTCACTAACTTTAAGTTTAACTTAGTATCTTCCTGGTCATCCATTCATTCATTCATTCATTTTATTTTTTTTTTCTTTTTATCTTTATTTATATTGATTCTTTATTTATCTATTCATTTATTTATTTACCTATATATTTGTTATAATTTTGTTCTGTTGTTTTGGGGGAGGGGGGGAGGGAAGTAGGGCTTACTGAGTTATTGTTTGGTTGGTTATTCCAGTTAAGTTTTATTTCAGTTATTATTGTATTATTTATGAGGTTATATCTTTTAGAAATAGAAGATAAATAAATAAAGAGAAGCTCAAACATCAGATTGTAACAGTGCTGAAACAAAGGCATTTTAATCTAATCAACCTGAACCTGAACCTTAGACTCTTAGTAGCTAGCAAATGTTACACTTATTGACTTAGCAACTTACAGCCCTGAGACTGACTCACATTAGTTAGTGATGGACATTACTAGGTCTTTTCGTTCCTTTGTCCTACTATTTTTTAATTAATCATATTTCGTGTGTGAGTATGAACAGCGGTTACTTTGTTAACCTTTCGCTACATGAGAATTTTGTGATCATTCAAAATTAAAACATGAAATATATTTAAACATGCTTAGCAGGTAAAGTTTACAATTGAGGTTAAGTAATTTAAAATGGTTAGGTCTAGGGCTGGGCGGATATTACTTCAACACGGATACACGGATAACGGATATCCGTGTTACTAATATCCGACGGATACGGATACGAACACGGATATTTATGCCCAAACACGGGAGCATGCACCTGCAGCGTAATGGCCCAGCGCCTAGCACACGCTGTGAGCGGGAAAGCCATGCTCTGCCTGCAGCAGTTAAAGACAAGCGACCTTGAGCTACTGCTTGCTTCTTGTACATTTCGTTTATCAAAACGTTCAGAATGAGTCTCAAGAGGCATCTCACATGCAGACAGCTCGCTTGCCTGTCGATTTCACAGAGGTGAATTCCTTATCAGCGCAGGCTATTTTAAGTATTTTTCTCCAACTTCACGAGTCGCAGATTATAAGCCCAAGACGGAACGACAGTAACGTGCACTTCGTGCTACAGTGTACACTTTCAACAAACATGATTTGGAAATGTACAAACTTAGTAACTTCATGAGGCATAAGTCAGTTCAGAGCAATTATTGTTCTATAGAAAGTTTGAAATAATTCAAGTCGCTAGATCGCCTTGTGGGGGGCCTACATGTACTAGTGCTTAGAAATTGTTTCTTATATGATGTTTTAGCACTCTAATTGAATAAATTATTATTATTATTATTAGTCTATATTAACATGTTTTAGCACTTTAATTGAATAAATTATTATTATTATTAGTCTATATTAACATTAACCATTTAAACATGGTTCAAGGTCGAGAAAGTGATGAAATTCAGTGCTGTTTGTTTTTCACACAAGAACTGCAATTTACAAAAACTGTCAGTGTTGAAAAATAAGCACTAAGGGAGATAGTCAACAACGCGTGGTTACGTCACTTTTGCGTGATGACTGAAGAGATTCAAGGGCATAGAATTGTGTTTATTTAAAACAAATCAGAATTAGCACATTGTTGACATCGCGTTATCTTGTAATTAACATCGCTCAGCTTCAGTGAGCAGCGCTTGTGTGCGGAATGGCTGTGCGCTACGCTCAATGTGCGCTCGAAACAAACACTTAAAATTTACACTATCCGTGTTGAAACACGGATCACGGATTGTACTGAACACCCCCAATATCCGTGCTGTCACGGATATCGGACACGGATATCCGCCCAGCCCTAGTTAGGTCTGATATTTTGCAATCAAATATTATCTCCAACATAACAATATTTTTCTGCATTTAAAGTATACTGTCAAACACTATTTGCTGAACCAAATATACGATATCATTAATATTCCCCCCTCCCCCCTCCAAATCTTGTCAAGACCTGCATGATATTTCATTTTTCTGTTTCAGCGCCATGTGTGTCATACTGGACAAAAAACCTCTGCTGCCCCTGGATTACTCAAAAAAGTACGTGAAATGATAAATTTTGCTCATGATACAGGTTATTTACTTTATCTTCCAGTTGCTTCTTAGGCAACCCAAAAATGCTCGCGATTGCTTCCACCCAGGTGTGGGAAGCATGGCCCCTACAATGCTCCCTGCTGACAAGGAAATTGGGGCAGGTCGCATCATCAAGACAATGCTCAGTTATGTGTGGCCAAGAGACCAACCAGGATTGAGAGCTAGGGTTGTCGTGGCTCTGAGCTTGCTGCTAGGAGCCAAAGTTTGTATATCAGTGAATATGTGGAACAGCCTTCAACTTGTTTCTTTTTAGCTGGCCAATGTGCAAGTTCCGTTTATATTCAAATACTTAGTGGACCACTTGAATGAACCCAGCAACCTACTGAACATTGCATCACCAGAGGGCACTATCATCACCACAGCAGTTGCTCTTGTTCTTGGATGTATGATTCAAGAGGAAATTGACTGGAAATTGGTTATTAATTCTAACTGATTTTGTAGATGGTTTGGCCAGGGCAGGGGCTCACGGCATGAATGAACTGAGAAATGCTGTCTTTGCTAAAGTTGCTCAAAGTTCCATTCGGCGACTGGCAAAGAATGTGTTTCTGCATTTGCATAAACTGGATCTATCTTTCCATCTCTCAAGACAGACAGGAGCTCTTTCAAAAGCAATTGATCGGGGGACAAGGTATCATTACTTAGAGATATTCAACCAAATCCTCATGTTTTCTTATTTCTGTTTCATTTTACAGGGGAATAAATTTTGTTCTTAGTGCTTTGGTTTTCAACGTGGTTCCCACTATATTTGAAGTCTCTTTGGTGTCTGCTATTCTGGTAAGTGATCTTTGTGATCTCTCTCAATAGATGTTAAATTTGATTTTGCAGTATTACAAATACGGTGGCCAATTTGCTTTAGTTTCTCTCGGCTGCATTGCTGCGTATGCAACATTCACCCTCAGCATTACTGCATGGAGGACCAAGTTCCGTGTTCAGATGAACCAGGCTGATCAGCATGCTGGAAATAAGGCCATTGATTCTTTGATCAATTATGAAACTGTCAAAGTCAGTGAAATTATTGCTTTGCTGTGTTTATTTAACTGATTGAATTTTCTTTAGTATTTCAATAATGAGAATTATGAAGCAGAGAAATACGACAAATATCTTGCATTATATGAAAAGGCGTCTTTGAAGACAACCACAAGTTTGGCTATGCTCAACTGGGGACAGAATGTCATTTTCAGTGCTGGTCTCACTGCTATCATGTACCTGGCCTGCCAAGGAATCGCTGCTGGTAGTGTTTGATCATGTCTGTTCTGCGGACATTAAGGTTTTTGGGTTTCAACTTCACTCTTAGGAACGATGACGGTGGGAGATTTAGTCATGGTGAATGGACTTCTCTTCCAACTCTCTGTGCCTCTGAACTTCTTGGGCTCAGTCTATCGGGAAGTTCGTCAGTCTATTATTGATATGCAGACTTTGTTTACTTTGATGGATGTTGAGACCAGCATCAAGGTAGGCGCTATAACTCACTCCCTGTTGTCTGATATATATCTTTCTTGTAGGTCAAGGAGAACGCCATTCCTCTGCTAGTGACACCAGTAACGGCGGATGTTTCCTTTGAGAATATTCATTTTCAGTACCTGGAAGGCAAAGAAATTCTCAAAGGTCTTTCTTTCAAGGTTCCTGCTGGCAAAAAAGTTGCTCTTGTGGGAGGCAGTGGCTCAGGGTGATTGTCTTATGTTTTGTGGAATCTTCTTAATACATTCTGAACTTATTTTCAGGAAATCTACCATCGTGCGAATGCTGTATCGATTCTTTGATCCCAAATCAGGCCAAATCTTGATAAACGGACAAGACATCAGCAAAGTTGACATTGATTCGCTAAGGAAAGTTATTGGAGTCGTTCCTCAGGACTCAGTGCTTTTCCATGATACCATTTTTCACAACATCAAGTACGGAAATCTCGAGAGCACAGATGAGGAAGTGTATAACGCTGCTAGAATGGCTGACATTCATGAAGCCATCCTACGAATGCCGCATCAGTATGAAACTCAAGTTGGAGAACGAGGCCTCAAGTTGTCCGGTTAGTGTTATTTCCCCAATATGTTATCTTCTCATGTGCTCTGCTTGCAGGTGGTGAGAAACAGCGTGTTGCCATCGCAAGAGCGATCTTGAAAAACCCTCCGATCTTGATTTATGACGAGGCCACATCTTCTTTGGATTCTATCACAGAACAGGTGCGACAACAAATAATTCGCAGCATATTCACTCAAGTATTCATTTCTATTCTTGGCAGAAAATCCTCAACGCTTTGCAGAGAGTGACACAGAACCGAACCACCGTTGTCATTGCCCACCGGCTGTCAACGGTCGTTGACGCGGATGAAATCCTCGTTCTTGACCAGGGACGAATTGCTGAGCGTGGCACGCACTTTGACCTCCTGACCAACCCTAGTAGTTTATACTTCAATCTGTGGCAGAAACAAAATCAAGCTGTTCTAGATCAACAAGAACTGACCAAATTGGCAGCAGAGAGCGATGCTGAGTCTGAGGGGGCCAATAAATGACCCTGATCCTTGGACATTTCTGCTTTATTTATCACTTATGACCCAGTGCTAAATGGTGCTGGCTTCTTGTTACACATTTATGACTTGTGATTTTTTTTTTTCATGACCTTCAGTATTTGTTGATGATTGTTGGCTTTTATATAATTGCTTATGATGATGGAAAGCAGTGAAATGTCTGGTTGTGTTCTGCTGTAAACCAATTGTTATTTTTAATGTTTTTTCCTTCTTTTATTTGGCTAGTGCCTATCATATATCTCTGATTTGATACACATGTACCGTTGGAATAATTAGTTAATTCTTGCATTTGGCTAATTGTGTTAGCTAAATGTGGCTTTTAACGAAGAAAGAACATGATTTGGTGAATTTGTGTTCTTGTTGATTCCTTTTTGAACTTCACATAGGAATCACATGCTTGATTGCAAATGAAAACATGTAGTATAGAAGATGCATTTTTCATGGTACTCTTATTTTCGCAGTATAAGGGTCTTATTTTTCCTTGGATCTTTTTCCCTTGGTGAGACTAGGGAGCAGAATAAATACTGTACATTGTTGAAAAACATATGAGGTTATTCAGAAGTTCATTTACAACAATTGACGATAACATAAAATCCAACAATACAAGAAGGATAAAAATATACTTTTACTAGCAAGCAGGGTAAAAGGCAGAGATGAAAATAAGGGTAACAGGTGAGTCACCCAGAACATTATTTCAGAAGTCGATTCATGCCATAATCTCGTCTCTCATGAATATTCAAGAGCTGATGATGCCATTACATGAGAATAAAAATCAATACATGACAAGCAAAACCTTTGCCCAAAAAAAACCCTCTTTAAGTCTTAACAATTGAGCCATAATTTTACCCACAACAAAAGCATTATTTCAGCTGAAGCTTTGAATGGTAATCTTAGTACGTAGATGTCATGAGTTGAGAATAACTGGAGTGTAATTGGTGTAACATCGATATTCGTTCAACATACTTTGAGTGTGTTTTGGTCTGAAATTGAGGGTGCGCACATTCAGCAGTCTGACTGCTGTGTCCTGCAGGGAGGAGCCTGGTAAACAAAACAAATGTCATTCAATTCCATATATATAAATCAAACTAACCAGTGCATAGGAGGATCTTATCTTTGGCGATATATCGGGTGGTCAGGGCAGTTTTGCAGAGGCACTCTTCAGTGAGAAAAGGAGGGTCAACGACCACTATGTCGAAAGCTCTCTCCATTTCTTGCGGCAGATCCAAGGGCTGGTTGTAGTCATAGAAGACATAGTTCTCTTTGTAGTGTTCAAACTGTTTGACATTATCCAGCAACAAGACACAGATTGAAGATGGCTTCATTTTCCATACAGCTTGGTAAACGGATGGGCAGCCAATGCATGCAACTCTGAAAGCATAAGAAGATTAACATTTGACAGCAACAAAAAAAGAGTTCTAAAATCACAACACATAATTATCAACAACTTGAATGACATCAGAATTGATGAGGATGAAAAGACAACTCACTTTCCATTTGGTTGTGCAATGGCCAACACTTCTTCAGCTAATAATTTAGACGTGGAGTCATTGTACCAGAGCTGTTTCAAATGAAATGATTATCAATGACAAACAGACCTTGCTGGAAGTTGCGGCTATCAATTTCTAAGCACAATTGCAAATATTGGAACCATACTTGGTATCATTTGTTTATTGCAAAAAGCTGAGGGTGATTTTAACTTGCAATTCATATACTTATTGCATATAAATTGAAAAAAAAATTTCATCACTTCATTAAAAGTCACAAATTAAATTGAATAATTTTCCTATATCATATGCAAGGCCAGAGGATTAATGTCTAACCGCATGTAAATATGCATTATGAGGGTCGGAAGTGGAAAGTTTGTGTCACTTACTCTTTCTGATGTTTGCTTTGCAGGAACTGCTGACTCAGCACATCTGGAAGATCCCCTCAAGAACTCATCTTCCTTGGCGTCACTCATTCTGGTCACATACCTTCAAATTAATTCTAATTAAAAAAAAGACATGATTTATGAAAGCAGGGATGCTCATAAGATATACCAATAAGCCACCAAAAAATAACGCTAACATAAGGCTTCTCAACGAGGTGAATCAGTCAGCCAGAATGTGTAGAAATGTTTTATTCAATGATAGATTAGTTTTAATAATCAACTGAGCTTATCGTTTGTGTATCTTATTACTTAATTAGGTGGTCAAATTTATTAGTTTGAGTGAGTTTATGGTGGGTGTAAGTAATTGAGTGGCTGAATTTGCTAACTTCTAGTTAGATCAAATGGCGCCCATAGAAACCTCTGTCTCTTCATATGAGAACATTCAGATGGCATTCTGTCTACATCTGAGCCTGAGTAGCTACACCAGAGCCAAATTTTAGAGCCTGAGTTGGAAATTTATTTTCATTTTTTTACCATTAAAATAACAATTTTTTCTTCTTCGAGTGTCTCCTCTTCGCTCCCTGGTCATTATCATAATTTTAATCCATCCTTAATTACATCCTGTTAATACATTGTCTATCTTCAACATCATTATCATTAAAATTGCATTTACTATGTCAACATGAGAATTGCATCATCAATTACTGAAGGTAAATGTGACTGTCACTGAGTGACACATTGACACAGCCACTGACTGACTGAGCCAGTGCTCAGTCAAGCGAATCTACTTAATATCGCCCAGTTCTGCGCGACAAAAATGATTGCACATCTATATAAGACGATTATTTGCGTGAAAAACAAACACGGGTCGAGATTTAAAATATATCTGATAACATTAACTATTCAAACACCTTTGTGCATCAACACAACTCACAGAAGAACACTTTCCAAGTTCTCAAAACAAACTTTCGCAAAATTATTTTCCCCAATAATGACGTCACTTGGAAGTTTCTAGGATTCCCATATCGTGACGTCACGGAGGATATCCTCGGAATTCCTTAGCTACCATGGCTGTTTTCATTGGATGCTTGCCCAAGTGACCAGCATTAGCAGAATTGGAGAAGATCGAATTTGCCAAGGTGCTGGATTCTCTTGGTCCAGGAGTTGTGCCTATCGCTGAAGGGATTAGCAGATTAAAAGCGCCAATGTACGCTACACCTGCAAGAAAAAGGTTGAAGGTAATCGACTAATCATATCACCCGGCCTTTTCAGTTTTTGCTCTAATTAACTAATAATTAAATATTATACTTGAATTATTTTAGATACATTATTAGTATTACTAGATGACCGATATTATTATATTCATGCCCCTACTACCGATTAAGATAATTACACATAATGTACATTTCTTTAATTACCCGGTATCCTTTAATTTAATGGTAGGGCACATATATATGTCATCCTTTGTGTTCTAATTAATAGTCAAATATTTATATGCATTTAGATATACTATTACTAGGTGACAATATAATTATAGTCATGCCTATATAAATTATATTTGACAAATAAGGCATGCCTAATATGCAAGGTATTGACACAAATTAACAAGCTCTTTAATCATTTTAGTACAATAAAATATACAGTATAATTATTTATATGTTCCATCGTATATTGAATCAGTTTTTTTTTTACACCAGATATATAGCACATGAAATTATATAATTACCATACATATCCAATTCAATATCATTATTATGATATAATTTTATAACAGTTTGTGAGTGAAAGAGTTACATAAAATAATTTATTTACTCTTGCATGTAAACAATTAAGACATAATTATGGGCTTATAATTTTGCATACCTATAATAATAAATTGGAATTACCATACAGGTTAGTGTCCTTGCTATATCACCATCTTTTTTGGGGGGGTTCATACTTATGTATTTCCTCTTTATTTTTTGTTCTCTGTTTTGATTATCATTGATACATGTGAAATTTTATTTCTTTCAAGTAATTTTTTTTCTTACTCAGATATATATATGGAAGCTTATTGTGAAATAAACCACATAATAATATAATCTATATACATTTAGAAGTACAGTGGTTACGACTTACTGTGTATACTTATTGAAGCAATTAGTCTGCGTTTGCATTCATTTGACACATTTTAATATGCAGCTTTTTAGTCTGTTACCTTTATAATACACTGTAAAAGTAATCTTAATCATTTTAATTTATTTATATAAATGATGCATAAATTAATATACTGTATACATATGTGTATGAAGAAGTGAAATTAAAATAATCTACAAAAACAACAACATAAAAGAAACCTAATTACCCTGGTTATAGTAGGTTTCTCTGTATATACTTTTACATCAGTTGAGCAATGCCCGAATTCAGACATAAACACATAACTAAAACAGTACAAATGGTAAGGGACCTTTTTAACATCTTGGTGGAACTGTTATCTCTGATTATTGCACTTAATTAGGTGTTCTGCTGTTGATCTTTGTTGAGTAGGTCAATAATAAGACGCCAGTTGGGCCTTAATTTTGCCCCATTTTTCATCGATCTCTCACGTTTCATGGTTTGGCAATTACTGGTGGGAAGAGAGAGAGAGAGAGAGAGAGAGAGAGAGAGAGAGAGAGAGAGAGAGAGAGAGAGAGAGAGAGAGAGAGAGAGAGATTAATTTATTTGGAAATAGATATGTATACAAGAACAAAATGATTATGTACAAAATTCAGTCTTTCCAGGAGACAACATAAAGGGCCCGTGAGGGCCCGCTGGCATGCTGCCACCAATATGAAAAAAAAGAAGTAATTAATACAATAAAATAAAGACCGCGATAATGTAAGAATTTGAATAACTATACATGGTGGTATCATTATTGTTAGTTGCTTATATAAATATTATTCTTTTTCAGGTGATTGAAAACTTCAATGAATTGTTTATGCTGGAAGAAGGATTAAGCTGATAGATTCAATCAGTACAATGGGAGAAGATAAAAAGAAACGATCCAGATTTCGGAAAGTGAGCATCTTCAAGGAAGTGGATGAAACGCCCAGTCGTTTCCTTGGCAACCTTTGTCCAACAAATCTAGAAGAACAGAAAGAAGGTTTTCTCAAACATGGAATTCTTCCCAAATTTAAGATGCGCACATCACAAGCTGAAATTGACAAAATCACTGCCAAAAGCAGGGGTCAAATCCGGTTTGACCTTCTGAATGAAGCAAAAGTCATCATTCAGAAAGTTAAAAAAGAATTTGGCGATGGTCAGAAGTACCTCGAAGCCGCGTATGGACCCCCGACAGATTTTATCACTGGCACAGAAGTGATCGCAAAGTACCTCATGGAGTGCAATTGCGAAGGCGAGATAACCGTCTACTGGACGAGACAGCTTGAATGCAGGTAGAGCTTCTGTTTGCCTTCTCAGCTTACTCCCTCCCCATGACCTAGGGCTTTCAGAATCATAACAATCACTTCAATCAAATTGACCAGACTACTTTGTTGCTATTTGTAGTGGAAATGAATATTTATTATTGATTAGGCTGTATTTGCTGGATTTTCACATTTTGATTATTTAATTATGACCAATTGAGGAGTTTGTTCACCAATCTTTTCTTGTCAGCGCCAAAATGATGTGGCATGGGCCAAACTTGAGATTCAACCGTCCGGAAGCCAGACGCTACACACTCAT
>KB295390.1:4458-16441 GCA_000328365.1 Capitella teleta | reverse complement strand
CTTGACCAGGCAGTGAGTGAACAAAGCTTGGATGGGGTGTTAAATGGCATCAATAGTGTTAGTCAAATCATCTGGCTGTATGAGATTGCTGTTAGACACATCATCATTTTTCACGGAAGCATGTGTGAACTGTGAAGCAGCAGAACAACAACACCATAAGGGCTATTCATTAATGCATTATTATACTAGTTAACAATTATTATAATTATTGCTGATAATTATTTTGAAATTATTTCGTGCTAACTCCAGTGAACAGCCTTTCGTGATCAGAGCTATTGACGGGTGATGCTAATTCTCAATTTGGGCATGGAATTCTACGAATGTGGCCTCAAATCCGAAGATTCGCCTTCGAATGAAACTATGTAGTACAATTAATAGGTTGTGCCGCGAATGTTCTCATTTAAATGAAATGCAAGTACTATAGTGAGATACTGATACAAATATTCAAAATAGGAAATTAAAGGAAGATATTAAAGGTAAGGCAGAGTACGGTGGCTGGGATAGGACATGCAGAATTATTTTTAATCTCATTTATTTTATGGACATCGTCACCTCGTGGAAACGAGTAAGCTAACTTGTTCTCACTAGATAACTATGTCGTGCGCACGACTTACGATGTCGTGCGTACGAGAAAATATCTGCATGTCCTATCCCGCCACGATGTCCGATGTCGTTCCTACGAGTTAGCAATCTCGTGGCCATGAGATAAAAACGGAGTTTTTTTAGCTATCTGGTGCGCACCAGATAATTATCTCGCGGCCATGAGATCGCTAACTCGTGGCTACTATGCCGCGCGCGTAAGATATAAAAAAATCCACGTGCCCTATCTCCGGATAGCTCAGTGGGTTAAACCGCTGACTACAATCTAATGCCGACCGTGGGGGTCGAGGTCCCGGGTTCGAGACCCGATCAGGCCACGGGCGTTATGATTGTGAATTACAATTGTAATTCTTCGGTGACTCTGCAGTGCTGCCTAACTGCATAACAAGGCCGGGCGCTGTGTACTACTGTCTATGGTGGTATGCAGGATAAAGAACCCTTGGGATTTATCTTTAAGAGTAGGGGGAAACCCCGGTCCCGGGCCTTCTGTTCTGGCGCCCGTATCACCCGAACGGGTTGGGTGGAGCCGTAAAACCCCAATCACACATCACACACACACACGTGCCCTATCTCGGCCACCGTAGCAGAGAGAGAAAGAGAGAGAAAGGGAATTAAAATCCATTGCTCAGAGTTCCTCAGAATAGAACATTCATCGATATTTTGAGATCCAAAAGTTTGACAGGTTCAGTTTTCACATTAAATTTTATTAGTGTAATGAACCTTATCTTCAAAAGATCAGAAAAGACAACAACTGACTCGATTTTCTGTTTCTTGCTTACCTCACGTCAATATGTGTCTCTTATTGGGATGGATGCGTGGCCAAAATTTGCCAAAATTTGCCGGATACTGGAAACCGGATATTCGGGAGCTCAAATTGCCGGATGCCAGCTCTCATTGCCTCATCTCGGTTGCCAAAAGTTTCATTTGTTGGCCTCTCATAACCCTTTCGTTCAACATCTGATCAATGAGAATTGAATAAAATTTTGACCACAATATAATAAGTTAACACAGAAGTTGCGCAAGGCAAAGCAGGTATCACTTCCAGACGTACATAGTTTAGCTCGCGTGTTCAAGTGTTTATGTTCATTGTACAACTTCAACCGTGAAAATTTGTTCCACTCATTGGATGTTTGGATTAAATTTGAAGCATCTTTTGTTGATTACCATTCATATTGATGCGTTGATTTACTACGAGTAATGCTGGTGTTCTCAAGCAGCTTAGTAGAACAACTTTTCACTCTTTGTCTAGCATTATTAAACTGCCTGCGCAAATCAAGTCATTAGACATGAAATAATTGAACAGTTTGCAGATCATTTGCACCTATTCAGTGACATTCTCTTCGTAATTGCTCTTAGCAAACATTTTTTAAACATTAGCCACGTAAATGCCGATTACGTAGTTTAACTACAGCGCAATTCAGGATATGATGACACGGTGGGCGTTATAACTGTTTTACGCTTCGTTTGAGAGCCTGTGATTAAAGCCACTTGTCAGCATCTCGAAGAACTATAATCACGATCCGGTGCTTATCGCACAACGAAGGAGTCATGAACCAAAGCATTAGTCAGAAACCAAATTATTGGTCATAAATCAAATCGTTATTAGTCATAAACCAAATCATTAGTCATAAACCAAATCATTAGTCATAAACCAAATCATTATTAGTCATAAAGCAAATCATTATTCATAAACAAATCATTAGTCTTATACCAAAGCATTAGTCATAAACCAAATTATTGGTCATAAACCAAATCATTAGTCATAAACCAAATCATTATTAGTCATAAACTTAAGGATTAGTCATAAACTAAATCATTAGTCATAAACCAAATCATTATTAGTCATAAACCAAATCATTATTAGTCATAAACCAAATCATTATTAGTCATAAACCAAATCATTATTAGTCATAAACTTAAGGATTAGTCATAAACTAAATCATTATTAGTCATAAACCAAATCATTATTCATAAACAAATCATTAGTCTTATACCAAAGCATTAGTCATAAACCAAATCATTATTAGTCATAAACCAAATCATTATTCATAAACAAATCATTAGTCTTATACCAAAGCATTAGTCATAAACCAAATCATTATTAGTCATAAACCAAATCATTATTAGTCATAAACCAATCATTGGTTATTATCCCTGCCTGGGTTGCAAAAGGACATCGTGGGGGTGAAAACTTAGTCTGACTTCATATTGAGTAACCACAAGGAGAAATAATCTTCTATTACATCCAATATTATTTCAGTCTTCCAAAGTATTGTTTTTTTTTCCTCCACATTATCCCCAAATACGAGTTTTATGGGGTCAAAATTTAATGTTTGAAATAATCAATATAGAGAGTAAGGGTGAGTCTTATTATTTTGTTTTCTCTTGAGCGTATTTTTTTCGTTCTCTCTTTCTTATAGTATTGCATTTCCACAGCAAGGGGAGTCTTGCGTCGCATCTTACCAATATTTAATTATTCCACAGGGAGTGTGAGTGATCCACCATGATGACAAACAGCGAATTCCTCCAAGAAATGTCAGCCAACTTCTGCGACATGCGACATTCAGATGAGATGGTGGACACTGTGTTGGTGTTTGAGGAAACACGAGTCAAGTGCCATCGACTTGTGTTGGCTGCAACATGCGAATATTTCCGTCGCATGCTCCAAGCTGACATGCAAGAGAGAGGTGCAGGCGAGATTGTCCATCAAGGATGTTAGTTCAGCTACTGGAATCCTGTTGGTTGACTACCTCTACACAGGCAACATTCAAATGTCAATAGAAAACGCAGAGGCGATTCTGGCAGCCAGTGACCGGTTTTTGCTCACCAAACTTAAGAAAATTGCCGAAGATTTCCTCTGTGGCCAAGTTGGATCCACCAACTGCGTGTCATTCCGGTATCTTGCCCGACTGTTTAGCCTCAATTCTCTCCTTGAAGTCACCCAGAAATACTTGACAGATCATTCGAAGGAGTTAATCGACACGGAATCGGAAATGAATCAACTGACACAGGATGACCTCATTGCACTCTTAGGGACGCATGGTTCAGATGAGGCCAGTTTCCTTTTGCTGCAGAAATGGTCGACGTCTTTCAAGGAAAGAACTCCACGATTCATGGATTTGCTGCGGAGCTTAGAGCTGCGTCTGTTCACCAAAGAGTTTGTATTGCGAACTGTCATGCGTGAGAAGCTCATGCATAATCCCAAAGGTATGAAGATCATTCAACAAGCCTTGGAGTCACTCGTAATTGCTGATCCGAATCAGTTTTTGGTTGTTGGAGATTTCAATCGAAATATTTAGTTACGTGCCGAAGATGGTGCATGGCAGCCGATTCAAATGCTTCCATCTGAAGTAATATTTTACAGCGTCTGCTCTTATCCAGATGGCTTCATTGTCTCTGGTGGACATGGTGATGATGATCATAGTCGATCAGTGTGTGAATGTCATACATACGAAGCTCACACAAAGCAATGGATCGAGGTCATTGCCTCCGATGAGTGAGGGAAGACATTTTCATGCATCGATTGGTAATCAAGATGAGTTTATGGTCATCGGTGGTGAAACATCAGACAATTTATATCTGAAATCAGCCGAGTGCTTGAATATGAAAACCCTCGAATGGAGTCAGATGCCCGACCTCCCTGATGCCTTGTCTCTGAGTCAACTAGTATACGTTCAGAATCAATTATTTGTGCTATACGAGCAACGATATTCTGTTTATGTTCATTATTATGATCATACCGGAAGGGCATGGCGACCACGCTGTCAAATGCCCGAGGTATGTGTGGGAGGTGGCGCTGTGTCATTTGATAACAAAATATTTGTTGTGGGAGGTAAATCGAGAAGTTGTATGCAATATGATCCCCACACAGATGCATGGGTCAAATTGCAACGTCCTCAGTTGGAGAGTATTTTCAGTCCAGCTGTTGTATGGAAAGGTAAAATACTTGTATGTGGGGGGAGGCAGGCTGACTCCATCGAGAAGTACGACCCTCAGTCGGACGAATGGGCGGTATGGGATGTTAAGGTTCCAACAAAACAGGACATGTGCTTTGCTTTGCTAATCAAAGAACATTGCTAACTGAAGCTAATTGAATAACACTACGTATTATTCTTCTTTACTTTAAAGCAAATGAATATTATTAAATAATTTCTTATGCAAATATAACTTATAAACCAGGACCTTGAAGTTATTATTGATCAAATTTCGTGTATATATATTTGGATTGGATTACATGTATTTGGATACCTTTCCTAGAAAAGTGTATTTTGGCAATTGCTGCAAACTCAAATGTGAGCTGATGTGATTGAACTACAGTAGATATATAAAAAGACTGACAATACTCCGAATCTGACTTCACTGACGCATGATTTGTGTACATCATGTTATCTCCGATATTTAAACTATTTAGAAGATTGCTGCTGTCAATTATTCAGTTCGCTCTGGACTTCATTCTCCCAGTAAGACACTTAACAATTACGTAATCATTCTCACCGTTCTATGCATGTCAAAAGTTTCACAGGTAAGACATGCGTGGCCGTATGGCTGTAAAATAAATAACCTCTCAAGAGTGCTTAGAAATATTATATTCTATTTATTATTAATCATCAAATGCAACAAAAATAAAAGCGTTTCTGAAATCTGAATTACTTTCACGTAGTAATATTACAGACAAGTTTTACCCCAACTCCCGAGATGACAAAAGAGACTGGCGAATGAATTCGTGATGTGTGCTTGATAATTCGATGTTGGCAAGAACACACCGCGCTGCACTGACATCACAACGTTAGCGTACATCACATCCTTCGTCATTCATAACGCACTCAATTGGCTTCCTGTTCCTATTGTTACGTGATAATCATGAAAAGGGGTATGAGGATTATATTTATACGGTTATTGGTGGTTACAAACAGAGGAATTTTATATTGAATCAGCCGAGTATTTGAATCGGAAGAACCTTAACGGGAATCATATGGTAATCATATCTTACGCGGTGTCCAGTCTCGGAGTAATCTAGCCTATACACAGAATCAATTATTTGTAGTTGGCCGGCGGATGGCAACCTGTGTCAATCTCCTCAAGTGATGTTCATTATTATGCCATAGGAGCATGGATGCCATGCTCCACATTGCCGTAGAACATTGGACTTTTAATGACAAGGTGAGGGTTTGATTCCTCTGAATGACCACGTCATACCAACTGTCCAGCAGTCCCTCAAGTCGGGAATTAAAATGAGTACCTTATATTAAAATAAATAAATATCTATGATTTCCGCAAAGGTGGTATTGTGCTACACAATATGAAGGATATATGATTTATTATCTTGCTTTCTTGATTAAATGAATGGTATTGGACAAGATACAAAAATTCATAGTAGGATTACATTATACATATATGATAATCAAACACTATGTTAACGACACCAAGTTGGAAACTTGCAAATATTGGTACCAAGATTGTGACGATTGTAACGATGTACCTTGAGGTGAATGAGAAGACTGTCGAGTCGATGGAGTAAAATTGGCATCAACAACTGCCCAGAAGTCATTTCATTAGAAAGAGAGGCAACTACGGGTTCTATATATATCTCCGGCTTTGCGTGGCATTCAATACACGAATTCTAATTCAATATTGCTATTTTGTGCGATAATCTTAGTGCTTAGAAAAATATTTGGAGGTAAAGAGACTCAAGTAGGCGATACATTGGATACAACATCCTGGTGCTTGTTGATTCGGTCGTAATTCAAACAGAACATTACTTCTCACCTATTCTTACCCAGTCACACCTCTACCTAATTGAATTGAGTCTAAGACCTGTTTTCGCTTTCTGAGAACCCAACTGAGGTAATTCTGGAACGATTACTTATCAACGAGTTTTCTTCTCGGTGCTCTTACCCCTCGAAATCAGAGAAAGATGGCTGCTTCGGCGGAGAAACCATCTTCGGTTTTATGTCCAGACTTAATTGTTCCACTAATTGGCTTCCAATCTTCCGTTTTATCAACGTCACATAAAGAACCATAAAATGACCTGAAAATGACCACGGAAGTCAATGTCCTATTCTTGCTTAATTTTCACTTTAGGTTGATGTATGGCGCTGGACACGTCAACGTTCATCTCTCATGACCTAATTTGGTCTCTAACTCCGAATATCACGATTAGATATTCGTTCAATTAGCTTTAATTGAAGCCATTTAGTAAAACGAAGAACTTGAGACATTTCTTGAAATATAAGGAATAATTTGGTCACATTTGAAATGGTCATAATTTTAATAATGCTGATGATATCAGTGCGTGATTATAGATGTCTATGCCTCATCTGATGCTTTGGTGATTTCACAAGTTTCCACAAGTGCACTTTGGTAATATATGCGTCATTATATTGTACCGGAAGGGGAACGGAGAATGGGTTGTCAGGATTAATCTTTTGGACGAAAAATAATTAGAATTTCCTTGAAAAGCCCATAGCTATTGCCTCGAATTGAATTACAGCATCATGCCCTCATGAACGCTTGTAAGTTCTTGTCAAAAGGGATTCTTTCCAAACCTGCAGTTGATGGATAACTTATGGCGGATACCATGTCTATATGCATTAGAATGTACCTGGGCACTCTCTCGACCCCCTCGTGGTAAACATTTTCCAGTAATAAATTAATTTAATCAACCTCCTTTGATAATTATCACCTCATTGGTTGGAAAATACGTAATTCCACTTCTGCTGACCGAAGACGTTGCTTCATTATTTTTTTTCATCTTTAATTTTTAATTTTGCACTCAGATAAATCATCAACACTCCTCGATCTCAAATTAATTCACGGCAGGGGTTGCAATCATTGATGTTACTCCGTGGAATAGCAAATACAGAGCATTCGTCAAAATGTCGATTCTCCATTCCAAGGGGATCTCAGCCATGGGATTCGATTTGTTATTCGAGCCACTGCTTTCATTTGACAGAACACTTCTGCTGACCAAAAACGTTTCTTCAATTTTAAACTTTCGCCAATTAATCCTCATCCAAGACAAGTGAGGCATGGATCAAACCAATTCGCTCATTGCAGTTACTGAATATTTATTTGCGGTACTTATAAATAATTAAAATTGTTGATCGAACGCAACAAGTGTAGAATACCAAAGCGTAAATCCACCTCTGACGTGATCATATCTGGACCAATCAAATCACTCATAATCGCAACGTCATAATATTGCTGATCACGGATTGTATTCATTTCTGTGACAATCAAAGCAATTTGAATGGAAGAGAGGCAAATAGATTAATCATAATTTCGAAATCTAATAAATTCAATGTTTAGGCTCCAATGCATTTCGATTACTTGATAAAACAGCAATCAGGTGTTGATTTCGTCGGTGGCACATGTACTCAGAAATCTTGGTTTTCAGAGGTGCGCAAGTGCAATGGATTATCAAAATATGAAGTCGATCCAGATGATGATAGTCGATGTTTGTAAACAAACATCCCAATGAGTGTAATGAGTAAAACGCCAAAGACCACTCCAAGGGCAATCCCGACCACTGCTCCAGAACTCACGGCTTCATCGTCACCTGAATTGAAAATCATAGGCAATGTATGAATTCACTTTAGAGGGCACAGAGCTATCGACATTCTCTATTCAAACTTGTCGTGATGCTTTGCATCATTAGACTAGTTCCTCAACCGTTCTGAGAATATACTCTTCGCTCGCGTATCAGTGCTGTATATGCAGCTTTGCTCGTTCGACATGTATGCCATATAGCACGAGTCATTTACCTTATTATTATTATTATTGAATTTCAATTACATCATACTGTTATGTTGACTTTTATGATTATTATATCTTCTTAACAATATATATCGGGGTTCAATTTCAAGTCCCTACAGGGGATGCATTACTTGGGTCTGTATTCACCCGATGAAGTCAAATCTCCTATAGTTTTATCACAGCTCTAAACTAGTCAATGAAATAAATTGCCGACTGGACTAAGAACGATATTGATACATTGATACAGAACAGCTGATAGAATGATATTGAAACCAGCTCGTATTTAGGAATGATCAACGAACAATACCTGTGTTGCTTTCTTCAAAAATAGCATAGTCACTGGCACGGAAGAACGTTTCATTTTGTGTCAGTCGTTCAGCGTCCAAACGTTGAAGTTCGCAAATGAAGAAATGCTCCTCGTCTCCCGGGTAATTCTCCCAGTGGCCATGATCATTCGCATTCATAACCACGAAACTTGGATCGTCACTTGAGCCTGAATTAAAGATAATATGTGAACCATGAAGACAGGTAAAGCTATTATGGTTTATCATTCACAATCAATAATTTTAAAGTTCGTGTTAGCTTAAGTATAAAATCCCTCAATCACAAAATAATGAGCAATCATTCAACTAATCACTGTTGAAGTATTCCATAACGAGTTTGAATAGTATTGCCTCATCCATAGTTTCGTTTAATCACTCTTACATTTTTTTCAAACATGATTGCGTTTTGCTTAGTACAATTTTTGTATGTGATTCATCAGTCACGTGGGCTAGAGCATGAAATACATCACTTGGATGGTCTTCGGCCCAGAAATAGTCTTCAGGAATTTCGCCGTTGGAAAACTTGAAGGTCTCCTCATCATCTTGGTTTGAGAGATCCGTCCAGAAGTATCCAGTGTCACCTCGCTCACCCAGAGAGTAAACTATAAACGACTGCTCAAATCTGCAATGGATTAGATTGCTTATTGCTTAAGACACAATTTCAAATATATTACCGATCTTCTATCCTAACCAAAGTGGCTCCAAATGGTTCGCAAGTGTCATTACTGGACTGCCAGTCGTCATCAATTGAGGAGAAATAATAACATTTCCACCTGTAAGCGGACCACCCCTTGAAGAAAAGCAAAATATATGTCTGAAGCAAGCTATTCTCTATTTGCGTACCATTGGACATCCTTCATCAGGAGAGTCAGTTGGGGCGTCGCTTGTTTGCATCGGCAATTGACAAATAGAGGAACTCTGTTCATTCTCACAGGAGTTGACGTCCCATTTTCCTAACTAAAAGGTATTGATCATTAGATTTTAAGAGCACAAATATTGGAAGACATTCTAAATATATAATTCTATATTATGCATTTTACATGTTTTTATTTGTTTTTAAGATAACGTTACGTTTACAGCAGCTGTATATACAATGCTCGCACTGACGGCGTACTGCGTTTACAGAAATTAAGAGTTGCGCAAGAACAGGAAGAAACGAACTTTTACAGCAGCTAGAGAATGTGTTAATTATACAAATATTATTAAAGGAATGGGGAACTGAATTTTAAGTGATGTTCTATTGACTCATAGCACCAATTGATAGCATTCCGTGCCAATAACACCATGCCTGGATGCAAGCGTAAGGAAATAATGCATTCCGAATATTGGGGTTAGCATTGCGCCTATGGGAGAATGGCTTCCATTGCAAAGTATAAGAGGCAAACGTCAGCTGAGGGCTTGCCGTGATTGGTCCCGTTGTCCTCGTGAAGCTATAGATTTCAGCCAATCAGAGCAGGCCATCTTCGCCATAAAAGGACATGTTTGTTGTTTACGAAACGAAAGCGCATGCGTGGTGCACTTTGGCTGACCTTTTTTACTGTTTTAGGATGAGAAACCATGGTAGGTGTCCTAGAAAATCGCTTGTTAAAATAAGAAAAATAGCGAAAAATAATTTTTTTTCGCGCCTGACTGGTGGCAAAATGATTATTCTATTTTCGAAAAGAAAAGAAAAGAAATATCCAGGGGTTTAGTCGCAGGACACGCTGATATGACGAGGCCCATTGTAAAAGATGGGGAACTCGGTGTTTCATCACAGCTCCTGACGTCACGCCTAATTAGCAATATATCTCCCGCAAAATCGTTAGCGATGATATTCCTTGTGTGGGCCAGGCATAGGAATTATTTTGGTGCATCAAATAACGACTCAAAGTCCATTTGTAACCAGTTCCCCCTCCCTTTAAGATAATTAATCGAATGCCGGAGCTTAAAGTGTCCATGACACTTCAAAATGTGTTTTTATATTGCATATTAAATGTATTTATTAATAAAATTGAACATTTTAATTGTTATTGCAATAAATAAAACCTATTGAGCAGTAGCTCGGTGGCTACAATTGAGAATTCAGGCATAAGTGCCATAATCACTCAATGGCACTAAATGTTTATGATTTTTTTGGTTAATATTGAAATTCATGCGTTTGTTAAACATTTCAATTAATACTAATCAGTGTTTCTATATTTGATTTTTTGTTTGATAGTTTTATTCAATTTACAGCCTCGCAATCATGAAGAATGTGACAGACCAGGGAAGATAGAGCTATGATAGCAGTCTCCCTCAGCCGAACTAGGGCAGCATGTTGTATGGAATTCATGAAAAAATGCCAAATTTGGTGTGTATAAGCTAAAATATCCATGCCTTAACTTGTTCATGATTCAATCTCACTTCAGGTGCATGTCATATCATGTCTTCAAACTCAAGCAAGAAGCAGCATTTTCACTGTACTTGCCGCCCTGAGCCTTGACACCCTGACATCTGTTTATGATCATGTGGTTGACAAAGAATCTTGATTGTATATTTTTCATTATTTTTATTTAATGCAAAAACATCACAAGAATTAGAACCAATTTACATTACTTTGATAATGGATAAAAGGATCTCAAAGTCATGGTATATTATATTTGCATTTAACCAAGTTAAATATTGTCAGGGAATTCTTAAGACATATTATTTTTAATTTCCAGAAGTGAATTTTAAACTCAAGCAATTTGTTCTAATGTTATTTGTTCAATTTTGTATACAGTTTTTAATTAATCTTTGTGGCATCATTAGAAGTCGGTTCTATTTGTGAATTTATGTGATGCATTGCTTATTTATTTATTTATTTTTTATTTATTCATTTATTTATTTTATTTTATCATAATTTATTTCATTTATCATATACATGTATGTATACTTTAGTTAGCCATAAACTATTATAATAATAAGTTAAGGCAGATGAAAATAGTTATTCCCTGATTTATTGAATTAATTATATCATAATTATTTTAGCAATTTGATATATGAAATGTATTCATTTGTGTCATTGAGATATTTCTCAGTTTCTCTTGTTCAAAACATAATCTAAGAAAGTTTTAAATCTATAATTTAATTAAACTATAGGTATAAAATACTTTTTATGCCACTATTCATTTATAAAAATATATATACATATATATAGTAATTTATTCATGGTGTTAAAAACAATTTATTCCTCTAAATATTTCTGTTCCATTTTGTTCGCTTACCTGAATAAATAATATTAAGAATGGTTTAATTTGATTTGTGAATTTGCCTGAATTCCACAAGCAATCTGACCGCTATATCTC
>KB295382.1:5267-16445 GCA_000328365.1 Capitella teleta | reverse complement strand
TTAATTAAACACATTCAACGTACAACATTCATCGCAGCATATCAGAGACTACATAAGACACTGTGTACGTACTATGTAACAGCCTATCGCCTAACAATTCTGCACATCCTCATATGGTACTGTTACTGTCCCGCCTGCTCCGTTCCATACATGGGGAATTGATCTAGTAGGCCCTTTCTCTCGAGATCGTAGAGGTAGACAATATCTTTTAACCTGTGTGGATCACGTACTTTCGGGGTGGTGTGAGGCCATTTCCATAGCATCTAAAAAGGCAGGTACTGTTCAGGAAGCGTTCATAGAAATCCCAGAGAGTAAACCTAATTGCTCCCTCAATTGCATTTCCTTCTGATGACTGGTCCTCTTAGTGCGACTTTGTCTTTCACTTCACTCATTAGACCCCTAGCTGCTGTTGCAGGTTGGTCGTTCCAACTACCGGCAGTCAAACCATTACACCTATTGTAAGTGGTGCTATTGTAGCCAGTGAAGAGCCCGTCGTGGAAATTGCCGGCTATGCTGATCTGATGTCTTTGTTCAACTTACCGAAAACCATCTGGCCGATAACAGGTGGTCCTTTATCTGCTCCAAATTGAATTATCAAATAGAAGCAAAGAGTCACATGTATGCGGGAGAGCTTCGGAACCTAGATACTTTAGTTCAGAAAAGGAAAGAAGATATTAACCACCGTATATTTAAAACCGACCGTTATCACCAAGGCCATTTTGACTTTGGTGGGGATATCGCCTCATCTCTATTTGGCATACCCTTCGCTAGTGACATGCAAACCTTAAAGAACTTGTGACTCTGGGGCCGATTCCCGAAAGAAACTTAAGTGGTAAAACTAAGTTTGAGAGGAGTTAAGTTGACTAAAACGATTCCAGAAACAAACTTAAGTCCTCTAGACCTTGCAAAACTTAAGTGACCTCTCTACCTGACTTAAATCAAACTTAGTGAATTCAAGATGGCGCCGATCAGAAGACGCTGGATTAATGCTATTGTGTCAACACCTAAAAGGAGCCTTCCAGACAGGAGCAATGCTCTGGAAGGCGTCATGAAAAATAAAAAATAAATATAATAAAAAATAAAAATAATAGTAAAAGCGTTATGAAAAAAAAAACAAAAAAAAAACAAAAAACGTTATGATTGTAAAGCGGGGAAAAAGCGCACTTGTTGCGTTATGGTTCGGAATGAACGACGCTATACACTCGCATTTTGCGTTTGTGATGCTTTCGTTTTCGATAAAGTTCCGAAAAAATCATAAACAGTTCATAAAAGTCATGTTGCAAGGTTCGTTTACCACTGATCAAATTTCCTGTCATGTGTTATACATTCCTTAGCAGATAGCCAAATCCGGTTTACGCTACTTAAGTTAAGTTCAGCAAAAATGCGTTTGTGGAATCGACTTAACCTGAAAACTTAACTTGAGGACTTAACTTAAGTCCCAAAGTTAAGTTTCTTTCTGGAATCGGCCCCTGATTTTCATGTCAATTTTACAGGGATTTTTTGCTGTGCGTATATACAGGTCCGAAAAATCACTGAGATTGATTGCAAAGTGTACTGTATATATATACTATATATATACACTACAATATACTACTATATACTATATATATACATGTATATGTTGCGCCGCTTGCCCGTCCCGTTGTTTGCTAGTGATCAGGAGAGACAAATTACCATCGTAACTGTTCCAACTTGCACCGCGGGGAAATGCTTAAAGTTATACCAGCCCGAGCCCTTTATCATAAATTACGCCACTGAGGAATTATACTATCCAAGCAAGTATTCCGGGCCTAAGATTAGAGCGTGCCGCCCTGGGGTAAAACATGATAGACGGGAGTTGCCCTGCCTTCCCGGTCTGATAAATTGCGATCCAACACAACAAGCTAAGTGTCCTCTTACAGTTAACAAAGATATGGCTCCTCCCCAACCAATTGCCACGATCGCTCTTAATCAATACATAGTAAGCACCGGAGAGCTATCTATCATTATCGCTGCCCTCAGTTATCTCCTCGTACTGGCGCTCTCTCAGAAGAAAGTTATGTAACCGACATCGAGCCTAATTACGTTCTGGACGCCATGAGTTGGATGCTTTAAGGCCTCCGAACAAAAGAAATACAATATAGTGACCCCATTCGACCTGCACGACTTACGAATCTAACCTGGTTAGAGATAGCCAAGCTGCAAATAGCAAACCATACCGCCTAGTCGCCTGTTGGTGTATCTTAGTTAACGCTCCCCAATCAATTACACTGCATTGGATATGCCCCCTCCGAATTCAGTACGTGATGATATTGATCAGATTCACTCCAATCTTGGCAAAACACATTGGTTGATTTAGCTCCTACTCGGAATTAGCCTAGCCATTGGTCTATTATATAGTAGCTATGATAAAGCTATGATTTTTCACACTCGTAAAAAAAAAATTGAGACGCCAAAAATCAGCCTTAACAAGAAGGATGTCGAGATTCTTTCGACATTTACATACCTTGGTCTTGTTCTGGACCACAATCTCTCCTGGAATGATCACATCACATCCGTTGATGCAGAAATCTCTAAAACAATCGGGGTAATGAGTAGACTACGAAACTGTGTACCCCAATAGATTTCAGTGCATGATGCATACAAAATGAGACTCTACTATGCAAGTCTGCGTTAATATTAGTAAAACACCATATGCGCCATTTACTGATTCTTCTTCTACCTCCACAGATGAATGACTGACCAATAGGCGCCAGCGCCCATCGCTCAGCCCCCCTCCAGGCCATGCTGCCAGGCAGTGGGCTTTCAAATGCTCCCTTGTCCGGTGGAAGACAGAGTGGGAACATGCCCGCGCCACCAACCTCCGGACTCACCGGCCGATCATTAGCCAAGTCAGTCAATTCGTAGTGCAGCAGGTCTTGTGCCTTGCCACGGACTCGTACTGGGCAGGCTTCATTGCCTGCGCCATGGATCATCTGAGCTGGGAGCCCCCCGCGCCGCCAAGAGCAACCGGACGATGCTGCCAAGCCCCAACGACCGGCGACCCCACCTCCACCGCCTCGTCCCGCTACACCCCCTCCCCTGCCTGATGTATGCACCATTTGCAGGGAAGGATCGATCCTTCTGACAAGCTGCCGGCATCAAATTTGTTTTATGTGCTTGGCCCGGTATCTAACCCAGGGTGTGGAGGTGCCGGGATGCTCCAACTGCCGGCAGCCAATCACGGGGTGGTCTCGACTGCTGGGAGTGGAGGACCCACACTACCTCCCCTTCGCAGTAGTCTTCCCGAATAATGGTGCGCGGGGAATGGAGGCAGTGGAAGAAGAGGAAGACAAACAAGCTCCCCATGGCATTTAATCATAAAAACCTGTCATGGGAAAGCAAATATGCCGGTGATGTGATGTTACATGCAGGTCTGGTTACCGCAGAACAGCTGCAAGAGTAACAAGAGGCTGACGTAAGATTGGCCATCGTTTGGGAGAAGGCACGTGGGTCGAATGAAGGCCCAAAGTGGAATAAATCATCGACAAAGCAAAGAGCTTGCTAATGTACCATTTGGGGAAAGCCAACAAGAAGAGTATCCAGTACAGCCAGGTTCAGGTCGTGGTGCCACGTTGTTGGCGCACGCAGCTCATACATTGACGACCCAGGTGGGGGCAACTTGGAGGAAAGAATGCGAGAATCCGCCGATACTTCACCTGGCCAGGCATCGCAGGCAAGGTTAAGCGGGAAAAGGTGCCGAATTTGCTCGCAAAAATTGCTGCCAGTGATTGGTCGACCTTTTGATCTTATCTCCAGGAACATCGTTGGCCCGCTGCAAGTACTGAGCGAAGTAATAAGTACCTGTTAACGATCATCGACCACGCGACCCACCATCTCGAAGCCTTTGCACTACCTCGCGCGGATGCAAAGGCCATTTGCCAGTCCTTAAAGTAGGTGTTTGCCAGGCACAGATTGCCGGGTCAGTTTCTAACAGATCGAGATACAGAATTCAACAATCACATGTTGAAAGGTTTTTTAAGAGCATTATGGAGTACAGCCACTATTGACCCCTGCCTACCGACCACAAAAAACAGGACGATTGAGAGAGCAAATGCTACCCTCAAGTGAATGCTGAAAGCAGGAATTAAAGGCATAAAGGAGCGACAGTGAGACGAGATTATCCAGTGGACGCTCTTTGCCTATCGTACGTACAGCACCTCATGAGAGTACGGGGTTCAGTCCCTTCTTTCTTTTATATGGCCAGGAACCCAATGACGCCCTAGGTCTGCTTTGAGCCTCATGGAGAGGGCAAGCTCCAAATGAACCACATGAGATTCCGGTGATACAATACCTGGATCAGCTTCATACAAAGCTTTGCTCTGCCCAACGAGAGACCTACATGAATGACTCTCAGAGCAAGGAAGACAATGCGGCTCTGTACAACACTCGCCATAGGGCTCGAAAACGACCGTTCTTCTCTGGAGATCTGATGCTCATCAACCTTCCATCGCAAAGAAAGAAGTTGCAGGCCGGGTGGCAAGGACCAGAGGAGCGGCTGAAGAAGCGACTCTTCCATGTTAACGCTCTGAAACCATGGACGGCCAGGGACGCCGAAGACCATGGTATTACGACCCTACTTGCATTAGATGGCGACCTCACCCTTGACCAGATCATGGACGCCGATTCGAACCTGACCAAACTGCAGATCAAGCTTGATCTCGGTAATTACCACCTCCAGGAGTGCTTGTCAACCAGTGAACTGCCAAACTTATCTCATTTGGGTCGACTCGAGGAGCAAGTTGTTTTTTTTTTTTTTTTTTTTTTTCTGCCATGGTTTTGGCCAACTTTTTAGTCAATATCTTAACCTCTTCAAAGGAGTCTCCCATGCATGATGTCAGCGGAAATTTGCCAATCAAGCAGCTCTACCACCGCTGTTCGCCCAAAAAGTTTAATATCATGAAGAAAGAAGTTGGTGACATGCTCGACATGGGTGTGGTTCATCCCAGCCACAGTGCGTGGGCATCTCCTCTGATTCTTGTTAAGAAGTCAAATGGTACGTGGAGACCTGGTGTCGAGTCCTGGAGAGTGAACGACATTACCAAGGGGGAGGCATACCCTTTACCCCGATTGGATGACTTCATCGACCAAATAAGCTACGCGATATCGATGCCTCGGAAATAGGCATCGCTGCCGTTTTGACACAAAGTGAGGACGAGATGCTTAAGCTAGTTTCCTTCTTCTCGCAAAAATTGTTGCCTAGGGAGCAGCATTACAGCACAGTGGAGAAGGAACTCTTGGCAATCATTGCTGCCCTGGACACAGCGACCACCGACTGCTCGTGTGGCTGAGGCGATGCACCACGGCAATTCAACGGGTGTTGCGCTGGGCCCTCACACTCGCCGAATCCGACCTCAGGGTTGAGCATGTGCGCGGTGTGGATAATTGTCTATCAGACCTACTCAACCGACAATGCTGAGCTCTCGTAAGATAAAGAAGACATGTGGCGTGCTACCCTCGCCGAAGAAGATGTGTGGCGTGCTACCCTCGCCTAGGCTACCATAGATTAGAAGTAGATGTCCCCAAGACCAAGACTTTCAAATTCACAATTAATTGTCATATCGGTTATTTCAGTTTTATCTAGGCCCGTTTTTTTCTGCATAAGACTTGACGGCGGGAGGAGGCAGGAACATCTCAGAAACGGGGTCTTCAACCCTGTTTTCTCTTAAGTGGGAAGGTGTCAGTGGCTGGTCGCCTGTATGGTGTGTTGGCAGCTCTCAAAGGCTAATGGGCGATCAGCCATTAGCGCCGGTGATTAATTACCTCAATTTGAAATTTTTGTATGAAACCTAGCCTCCTCCGGGGCGTCGTGGCAGATCTGGAAGTAGCCACAGCGAATATTATCTCTTGCATTGCAAGAGCTCAACCTCTAAATCTCAAGTACAATTACGTCACATTACCATAAAAGTAACATCTTTGTTACAATTTGTAAATAACCTTCTTCTTAAGCATTTTTCTTGTCAGCATACTTTTGTTTTATCAATAATGAGAATACACTTCATACCAATTAATTGAATTATGATTATGGTTTAAAAATGGTTATGTTGGCAATATTAAAACCACAACGTTGTTATGAATTTGTTTTTGTAACATTAAACCTACAACGTTATTTTAATGCAATAAACAGCGACCAGAATAATGTTAATTTTAGGTTATCAAATGTCACTGTAATGATAGCCGATACGTTACTTTTACATGTCCTTGTTTGCTGGGCTTCCATTTAGTGGAGTATACATCTGTGGAGTATATATCTGTGGCAATTTGTTAACCCGAAACAAATTGCAGCAAAAGGTTTTTAATGGTTTTGGGTAGTGTTTGGGGTGCTTCTGGAGGGAATCGGATGGCGGGAAAGGTATCTTTTCTGCAAATTAGTTACCTTGGTTCTGCCAAAGGTGGGTTTACCATCCAAACATAAGCAACCAGTATATCAAAATGAAGGTAGAGTCTAATTAATCAAGTGATATTGTTTTAAGGACTGAAAACTTACCTTTTCAATAACGGCTATCAATGATATTTACAATCTATTTTATATTCTTTGTGCTATTTATCCTTTTATACCGTTTATCTTTTTACAGTGTATCTGAAACATGAAAGAATGTGGTATTTGTGCTATGCAAATAAAGTTAGTTTTATTATGTTGACTAAGCACGCCAATTGTGTCATAATTATTGCCTTTTCTGTAGTCTTTGAAGTAAACTAAAAGTTTATTAACAGTCAAGTGCCAAACTGTTGAACAATACTCGAAATGAGTTTGAGGTTTATTGAAATAGACCCGGGCAAAAACTTTAAAACCCTAATTGTTCTATAGAGCTGTCGATTTTTGTTATCTTTATTGTAAAAGTTCAATATTGGATATCTTAATGACCATTTTTTTATCCGTAAAATTAATGTGTCAACAAATTGAATTTATTTCCTTCGGACCTGATTTTACCCAAAGCATCTGATGGGAGAGATTCTGAAATTAAGTAACTTAAATATTTTACTCTCATGTAGTTTGGAGCAAGGCCAGCCAAACGCATGTGCAAAAACTAATAATTCAAAAAGAACATACAATGCCCATACAAAACCACTATTTGTTTACACAAAAATTCTACCTCCTTCCAAAATAAACATTCTTCCAACGGCACAAATTCTGCACCAACTGCATAATAATGTGCTACCCCCTCTCATAGCTTCCTGCATCAACCACCACTCACTCACCTCCACCACTCAGTCACTCACCTCCACCACTCAGTCATTCACCTCCACCACTCAGTTGCTCACCTCAAGCACTCAGTCACTCACCTCAACCATCTCAGACACATACCATCCTTCCGTATTCCTTTGCCACCTCATCAATTATCCACAAAAAAAAATCTTTTTACGGCTCACAAAGATCTCTTCTTGAATTCCACAAAATTGCTCAATCTCAATCCAACCATGCATTTATTCATGTCTAACTCAAATGTTCAATGGTCACTGAACTCTCAAAATGAGGATGGCGCATGCAATTTTTGATCAGTGCCCAGCTGCTTTGAGGACATTCTGGCCAACCTGCCCAAACAGAGTACTACTATTACGTAAGAGAATCCGCTGACGGTCTCCTTGTACTCCGTACTGCCGACCAGAAGACACTTCTTTTCCACCGCCCTGGTCTTGCGGTCTGAGCATGCATCGCATGTACACGCAAAGAACTGTGGCAGTTTATGGTCAGTCAGCTTATCCAGGCTCATTTGTTCATCCCTTATGGATGCATCAAAGTCGAATAGAATGGTGTTGAGGTCAAGGTAAATTCCACCACGTTGCTTCAACTGTGAAGCAACAAATGCTTGATTGACTTCCTGGTTCACGCAGATTTGCTAGGGTCTTGGGGTTGGAAAAGCAGTCACAGGAAGGAGTATAAGAGTTCTTCAAACCACCTGTTGTAAGTCCACTCATCAACAGTGGGTAGTTGATTATTCGGGTGATTGAAATTGATGAACTCGGGTCGCACGGTTTTGATTGCACTGACGATGATAAGGAAATTATTGAAGGTGATTTGCATGTCATCAGATGGACACCAGGCGAAATAAACAGTGCGACTGACACTGTTTGAAGGCAAAGGTATGACATCAACAGAGGTTTCGTTCATTGAATACAAGTTTTTCATGCTAAAATATATCCATTCTCTTGGTCTGGTGGGGGCTATGTTCCCTCCAGGCGGTACTTCTACAGAAGAGGAATGCATAAATTTTACAGTCATGACATGATTCAGTTAATTCAAATTAAATCAATCAGTGTCATATTACACTGACAGAGATCAGTATTGTATTTTCAATTACATTTTCTGATCAACGAGTGTCCTAATAAGAAAAAAATAATAATCTCACACCAAGACATGAACAGGGGAAATGAACGGGGAGGGGGAAAAAATTGATAATGGTAATGGTAATTGGCTCATCAAATGCCGCATAAATATGCGGCATATGGTCTGCCATACAATGGCTCAAAGCTCACCTATATATCCTTATGAAAAATCGCCTTTCAAAAATAATATTACACTAGCCTACTAATATTCTCATGAATACACCACAAAACATTCATTCAGGGGCACCGGATAGCGCAGTGGGTTAAACCGCTGACTACAATCCTATGCCGACCGTGGGGGTCGAGGTCCCGGGTTCGAGACCCGATCAGGCCACGGGCGTTATGATTGTGAATTACAATTGTAATTCTTCTGTGACTCTGCAGTGCTGCCCAACTGCATAACAAGGCCGGGCGCTGTGTACTACTGTCTATGGTGGTTTGCAGGATAAAGAACCATTGGGATTTATCGATAAGAGTAGGGGGAAAACATTAAATCTAATCATTCTAATCTCACGTCAGTAGTTGTTGACTCTTCTAAAAATAACCCGTTTTCAACTTTTTATATGACGCCGGCCTGATTTCCATGAAATGAGCGAAATTTCAATCCGAGTGACGCGCTGCTGGTGGATATTCACATTGCGCGACGTTCGCGGCTGCCAGCATTTTTCTTAAAAGTAAAAGTAGGACGTTGGTGATATGAAAAGAGTTCAGCAATAAATCTAAAACCAAGGTTGTTGTTCGGTTGTTATGGCCCTTGCAAAATTGCCGACTACAGCATGGATGTTGTTATATTTGGGGGATTATTTGCATGAAAATTGTAAGGTAATCTAGGAATCTGCAGTTTTTATTAGCGTTGACTCATTTTGGGCCTGACACGGTAGGGCTGATCCAGGGGCGAATCGGGCGATCGAGATAAGCCATATGATGGTATGGGGTTAACTAGCTGACATACTACAGCGAGACCTCACGCGACCAAAGAGACCGCAGCGCATCCGCGGTACAGCAACTGATTCATCAGCTAAGCTCTCTGCAGGACCAGAGACCGTTATGATGCAGATCACTAATGTGAGTCCTGTAGTCACAACGAACGAACTGAAGGAGTACGTCCTGGCTAAGGAAGGCAGTTTGTCCTCTATTAGCATCGAGGACAAGACAGGGGATGGTTGGGAAACGAAGCGTTTTGTCCTTACTATTCCCAGATCTGCTGAGACAACTGTGTGGAAATCGTGCGATAAACCACGCGATGGCATTGTATTCGATCTACGGCAAAATACGAAGCGCGAATATCATTATGCACTGCGCCGATATAAGAGAGAAGAGAGAGCGCTTCGCAGAGAGAGAATGGGCGCAAAGATGACGTCATCAGATGACCGCAGTTTTTGGAAAGAGGTTCAGAATGTTAACCCTAAGAAAAGAAAAACTGCTCCAACTATAGATAGCGCTGTTACTGATATTGGCATCGCAAATATCTTTGGCGATAAATACAAAACATTGTATAATTCTGTACCATCGAATCCGCATGAGATGCGTTCTATCACCTCGCAGCTGAGCGAAGCATTAAGTCAAACATCAACGAATGCAATGACCGTTACGTTAGCTGAAGTGATAGTGGCTGTCAAAAGACTCAAGTCTTGTAAGCATGATGGCTCGAGAAGGATGTGGTCGAACTATCTCATCTGGGCTCCTGAGAATATGCTCAAACATCTCAGTCTCCTGCTGAGCGCAATGCTGGTCCACGGCCACTCTCCAGCAGTTATTAACACAGCCATAGTGTTCTCGATCCCGAAAAACCTCAATGGTGATATTTGCAGCAGCGATAATTACCGAGGCATAGCTTTAAGCTCTTGCATCCTATAGCCGCTCATCTGACGAACTGATGAAGCTCGGCCCTATACCCACCATGTACCCAGAAAATGTGGTGATGGAAGCAATAATTTTGAACTCTTACCCAGTGAGAACTTTGGCTTTAAATCATGTGTTACTTCATTACAGATCAATCATTGACCCGTAAAATAGACGAATAAGCCATTTCACGCCTTCAAGAGTAATTTGAAAGCCTATAATTGCATACAGACATCACGAAACTTATTTTTTGAAATAAGAGAACAGGAAAAGTCATAGCGGTATATTTTGCCGATAACCATACGTTTCCTGAAGCGAATGGCGATTGGCGGCAAAATCTCTTGGTAAAGAAGTTTATCTTGAATAATGTTATGAAATATATAATGTCATTCACAATAATCATTTAGATTTTCACCCTGAAAACATGCTGATCATTTATATATCCGTATTTATCCCTCCCAATCTCATTATCCTATCAAAATTTAGTCTTAATTGTTCATATGTTTTGGCCGGTTTGATCTGTGACAGTCACAGTGATGGGAGGCCCGATTAGATCCAGTCTGTAGCCAAAATCTGTAGGGATCAGTAATAATTATCGATAAAGAGGCTTGGAACAAAATAAGGGCCCTATCGGCACGGTCAGTGTCAGGTTATGAGCGTGAATTACGAATTTTATTTGTTGTAATTATAATTCTTTGGTGACTAACTGCATATCAATAATCAAGGCCTGGTGTTGTGTATTGCTGTCTTTTTTAGTCACAGTATGCTGGATAAAGAACCCTTGGGATTATGATTTATTATTTAACATGATCTCGTGCCTGGCTTCTGTATTGATAATTTGACCAAGTTGGCTACTTATGGATTTAGGGGAAACCCCTGGGTCAGGGTTTCTGTTCTGGCTCCCATATAACCGAAAGGGTTGGGTGAAGCCGTANAGCTCAATCATGCCTCATGCCAGAAGCAGAAGAAGACTTGTATGTAAGTAACAAGGCA
>KB295377.1:0-19145 GCA_000328365.1 Capitella teleta | reverse complement strand
TCGGCCTTTTGAGGCTTTCACTCACTCCCTGACTGACTCAGTAGTCAGTTCGAGGTTCAAATAAATATGGAGCACCGCCATATTCGGTGCCAGCGTCTCGTGTGCGGTCATTCTCCTCCTCATTTCTAGTGTATTCAAATGATTCGTCGATACACTCGCCGTACTTGTCAGATTTGGTCTTGGAATCACAGCAATCACTTCGTTCTTCGCGACCGCAAGCCATTTCAAACGAATTTTTCCTGTATCTACGTCACGCGCTCACTTCCGGCGTCTGCTATGGAAGACTGCTCATTTTTCAAACTCGACGGCCGAACGGTCTTAAAAAGGCATAATAATGGTGTAAGGGCCGATTGCACACGCTTTCAATAACCACCATTATTTTTTTTTATCCTTTCAGCAAATATATAAGTTATTAACCCATTTTATGTGATTGTGGTGTCATATGCTCTTTAAGTGTAACATGTAGAATCTATAGACACCTGATTCTCTGCAATGCATCACTAAAAAGCGGTGTCTGAAAAAATCGATAACGCACTTTGGTGATAACAATCAGGGACATGTAAAAGGAACCAGCAGAGCATGACGGTCAGGTCGATCGCTGATTGGTCAGTCTGAATGGTCAGCAGCTAAGAAATATCAAAGCAAGTCGATGTTCCCGTTTGAATCATAATATCATAACTAGGGTTCGTATTGCGAATTTTAAATGTGTATTATGTGGGATGAAGAGGGAGGTCATCTTCCCGCGCTTTCTTGTCACGTGACTATCTTCATGTTTAGTTATTTTGTCGACTAATAAACGCTTTTATCAATAATGAAGAGCTTCGAATCGACTATCATTACATGGCGTTAATATAATATTCGTATTGCGTTAATATTATTATTATCAATCATCCCACAACCAGCCCATCTGCCCATTCAACAATCATTATCACGTTTGAGTGAGGCTTAAAGTTCACTTATTCTCCATACATTCCTATCTGCAGCAAAGTCCAAGAAAATGAAGCAGTATCTCGTGAAAGTTCATCATGTCAAACAAAGATCAATATTATTCTGATGACTGAGTTGTATTGCATCAGCTGTCGGTATGAGATTGAGCATGGACTGTGTTCATTTGGATAAACCAAGGACTCTATTCTGCTGCACCATTGACCCTAAAGGGAAGACATGGGTCAAGCTAGTAATCCTAGCATGGCTGGTGTTTGCAGTGCTCAACAAAATAATCGCTGTGTACTTCTTGGCAAATGTAGATTTCGCTGAGTACTGTAGACTACTTGTACGGCGCTGATAATAACTCGGCATATCTGAGCTGTGATTTCGAAGTAACTGGTCTGGGAAATTTGCTATTCCAGTATTCTTCGTTGTACGGAACTGCAAGGAGATTGGGTCGAAAGCCAGTGGTACCAGATCGGTTGAGAATATTGAATTACTTCCACTTGAATACTAATACCAGCGTCTTAGCTCGGCCTGGAGCATCATGGATGCAGTATCCAGAGCTAAGAGCGAGTGCCTTTGACGCGAATTTAATCACTCACTTGGAGGAAACCGATTCCGACGCTGAAATGATTGGGTATTTCCAATCGTGGTACTACTTTCGTCACGTGACCGAAGACATCCGGAAACAGTATACATTTTCTGTTGAGTTATTATCCGAAGTTCAGAGCACGGTTAACGTTGCTATGACAACATTCACCGAGGTGATATGACAAGTGATTTGTTTCATCGGTATGGCTACACTACAGCGCCACCAGAATATATCGAGACAGCAATGCAAAGTATGGAGAAACAGTTTCAGAATATTATGTTCATTGTATCTTCCGATGATATTGACTGGAGTGAGCGAAATATTAATGCAGTCAAAAGGAATATTTACTTCTCCAGAAATCATAGCGATGTGTTTGACCTCGCCCTTCTGACATCATGTGATCACGTGATCATGACTGTTGGTACCTTTGGGTGGTGGGCCGGATTTCTGGCAGGTGGCCAAGTTGTGTATTACAATGATTTCCCAGCTCTTCAATCTTCACTTTCTCGCGATTTCTCCAAAGACAAAATAGATTACTTTCCTCCAGAATGGACAGTATTGCCGTGATATTGATATTAAAACTATAATTACAATTATAACTGAAACTAGTAACTTCTATTATAGCTTCTTATTTTATATCTTCGTCGCAGCTTGAAGATTCTGCTCATCATTCCACAGAACGTGTGGTCCTCCACAAACTTCGCATGTTCGTCACATTTGGTTCCTTAGATGAGTTGCCATAACAACATGTGCACGCAGCCATCACTTACGGAAGGTTGTGTACAGATTATGAGTAGATTTTTGATGAATGAAGAAATATTATGACCCATGGATTTGGCAGTATTTACAAAGACTAACAATATGTTCCTAAGAGGCTAAGAAAATCACTATTAAGTGTAAATTCATAGAATTTGTTCTTAACTCTTTGAAGTGATCTTAATTCTTTTAATTGATATCAACTCTTAGACTAGATTCTCAACTATGAGAATACCATTTCATACAGGTCACGTGGCCGTGCCAGCAAGTGACACCTGACAGATCGATAATCAAACTGGACGTGGGTTTATCCGGATCATCAGCGCGGCGAGGAGGGAGTTGCGTCCCAGCTAGCGAGGAGGACGGACCTCGCCCTAATCTAGTGCTCTTATAACAATCACTTTTGTATTAATAATGATGAATTGGGCAAACAGTTCGACGATGACTTCGAAATGCGAGACTCCATCAGACGCCCTTTTGAAGGTCCACATTTATGCCCATTGGATCGCCGCGTAATCGCCTTTGTGTAGGGCGCTGCAGCAATTGCGATGGACTTTGGAAGTATGGGCTGCACTGGCCCAGGATCCGAATTCTCATTCACACCATGCACCGGATGGTCTATATTGAGGCAATAAGGGGTCCACATTCATTATCGATGGCAATTTTTTATGCATTATTTTCAATAAAATAATCATTCCATTTAAAGTTTGATTTTGCGTGTTGACCCCTATTCGCCACATTCAACATCCTTAACGTAACCGTCAGAAACTCCAACTTCCGAATAATTCATCATGGATGGAAACCCAACACACCCACTAGTAATATATCAACGGTAAATGTAGTTTGCACTACTCTATAAGCCTTTCAAGATATGTATAGTTTCTTTTGTTGCTCAGTATAGCTCAGTCGGTTTGACTGGTTGGCTATGCTATGCAGACCGCGGACGTCGAGGTGGCGGGATCGCGATGCAATCGGGACACCTGCGTTATGGATTTGAATTAAAATTGTATTTCTTGGGACTTTCGTGTCACATCAATGCGGTCGTTTCCCTCGAACACAGAACCAGAGAAAAAGGAAAAGGAGACTGGAAATATCATCCCGCGGAGCGTGTTGGGGGCGGGGCTTAGCCTGCTTGGCAGCCACAAAAAATCGTGACACATCGTACAACTTCTAGTACAAGCGCGCGGACATCAAGTTTCGGCGTTCAGCATGTCTGAAGGAAAAACACTCCTTTCTGCTCGCGGAGGCGATTACTGCTGTGTAAGTAACCGCAATAATCAATCTTCGTCTGCAATAGACCATCGAACCGAGATTGCATCAAAGCGTGTGTTCGTGAAACTGTCCCCAAGATGGTCTGCTCTTTGCACAAAGACTTCCAAGGTGATTGTCTTTTAAATGTTGCGCCAACCTTGAGGTTAACCTTCAAATCATTCGAACAATACTTCAAGTCATCCATGAGTCATGCCTTAAGAGAACGCCACCCAAGACAATTCATCATCTCCAAATTCAATAAGTTAACTACAATGCAAAATTTCCCTACCTGTGATTTACATGGCAACAAAATAATTTTGTTGCCATGTAAATCACAGGTAGGGAAATGATAATTATTATAAAAAAATATAAAAATGATAATTATTATCATTAGGCCTACTCAGCATGTACTGCAACATCAGAATCTTCCGTGAAATTAAATTAATTAATCAAAAGATGAGATCATCGAAACGCGGTAACGAATTGAACAAAGATCGAAAGATAAATTTGTATTGAATAGCTAGTGAGTAGTACGTAGTACAGGTGATTATGGTTTTTTTTTTAAATTTTGTATCTCTTCTCTGTACTTCTTCGATTTGGAGGTTAAACAATAAAATTATAAATACTTTTCTCAAGTAAAAATGTCGTCAATGTTAACTCATAATTTTAAATGCATTATGCAAACGAATTATGTACTGCAATGCTAGCTAATCAGTATTACAGTGCATAGCATCTGATCGCGTAACTGGCAGTCGAATTCACAATGATTGCTCAACGCATTCTCATCTTCGTGCGTGCTTGTTCAAAGTTCAAGTTGACATGCAGCGTGCAGTCGGCTTCACGGGAACGGGAAAATCTTGTAACGATAATAAAATGGCGGACTCTAACATAACGTACTCAATAGTCATTACGCGCCAGCCAGCGTTTTGTGACGTCACCCAATAGACTGGCCTCGTCTCCTCTTCTATTGTCTCTGCACAGAACTAACCCACCTAATAAAGAAGAGCTCGCAAACGACAAACATTTCGAGCATGCTTGGGCCCATGCAACGGTCTATCCAGAACAGATGGCAAGCGACCAAATGGGCTAACCTTATGTCCCTCTACAGCTCTGCAGCAAAAACAGCAGAAGAATGCTGGCTGGCCAAATAATGTAATCTAACGGAAAATTACCATATTTAAACTTTGGCTTTTGAAACTTTAAAATCATGGGGACCATCAACAACAAAATTTACTAACGAATTAAACAAGAAAATAGAACTAGCAACCGAAGACAAACGAGAAGGCTACGTCTAATTTTGCCAGAAAATCTCCCTCGTCATCATTAGGGGAAATTCTTCATAAATCCTATCCTCATTAAAATTCACCCATAATCTGTATTATTCTATCTATTGTAAATATCCGTTTATTGAATAAAAGTGGTTGACTACATTCGTTATAATTGTAATTCTTCGGTGACTCTGCGGTGCTGCTCAATTGCGTAACAAGGCCGGGCGCTGTGTACCACCGTCTATGGTGGTATGCAAGATAATGAACCTTTGGGATTTATCGATAAGAGTAGGGTGAAACCCCGCTCCCGATCTTCTGTTCTGGTGCCCGTATCATCCGAATGGGTGGAGCCGAAAACCCAATCATGCCTCATGCACCTCTTTAGGTACACGGTGAGGACTGACAGTGATGTTTATTGTTGATAAATTCTGAAAGAAATCAAAGCATGGCTCATTATGGTCGCCAAAACTGCTGAAATCTGGTTCATACTGACACTGTGCTGATTTTTCAATGCGGCGACTTTGTTTGGTACGAGTAGTATAAGTAAATCGTAAGTAGATAAATCAACCTTTGGTTATTCTAAGCAAATATGCTTACTGTATGTTGAGATGGCATGCAGGTGTGACTTTTTTTTTTCTCGGTGCTTTTTTGTGTGTGATTATACAAGCTTTGCCTGTTTTATACACCTTCGGACAGAGATTGCACGGAAATTCTTCCATCTCCTAAGAAGCAACCAGCAATTCTGAGACGGTTAGATGGTCAGGATGCAATTAGTGATACTGAGGGGTCAGAATGCCAGAATGCAAATAAACGAACAATAGGGGTCATAAGTTCGCAGAAAAGCGATAAGCCGGAAGCAAACGTAGCCATTACTGCCAGATAGCAAATGCCTGGAAGGCACCAATTAACCGCATTGTCTATTAGAAACGCAGACCTTCGTACATCTATGATTCTAGTATATAAGACGAATATTTTCCATGAAAAATTAGTTCTCTACACTCACTCTCTTGGTCACTATCCCCTTAGTAACAACTTGTGAATCTTATTATTTTTGACGTACTTTTCGGATATTTGTTGGAGGTAAATTAAAGCCAATATGAAGTGATTGGTTGTGTTGTGTTTTGTTACAAATGACGTAGAATTGAAGTCACTATGTTACTGTACAACTCAGGAGTTTTTCATCGTCGTCATCTTCTTGCAGGAATACGCAAGATATCTAGGATTAGATTCAAATCAGGCGTCTGCATTGGTCTCTGTTATGAGAGCTAGTAACGAGGTTAGCCAAAGGTTAACCAGATCAGTCTTGTGTTATGGGAGCTAGTAACGAGGTTTGCCAAAGGTTGACCAGATCAGTCTTGTGTTATGGGAGCTAGTAACGAGGTTTGCCAAAGGTTGACCAGATCAGTCTTGTGTTATGGGAGCTAGTAACGAGGTTTGCCAAAGGTTGACCAGATCAGTCTTGTGTTATGGGGACTAGTAACGAGGTTTGCCAAAGGTTGACCAGATCAGTCTTGTGTTATGGGGGCTAGTAACGAGGTTTGCCAAAGGTTGACTAGATCAGTCTTGTGTTATGGGGGCTAGTAACGAGGTTTGCCAAAGGTTGACTAGATCAGTCTTGTGTTATGGGAGCTAGTAACGAGGTTTGCCAAAGGTTGACCAGATCAGTCTTGTGTTATGGGGACTAGTAACGAGGTTTGCCAAAGGTTGACTAGATCAGTCTTGTGTTATGGGGGCTAGTAACGAGGTTTGCCAAAGGTTGACTAGATCAGTCTTGTGTTATGGGGGCTAGTAACGAGGTTTGCCAAAGGTTGACCAGATCAGTCTTGTGTTATGGGGGCTAGTAACGAGGTTTGCCAAAGGTTGACCAGATCAGTCTTGTGTTATGGGGGCTAGTAACGAGGTTTGCCAAAGGTTAACCAGATCAGTCTTGTGTTATGGGGGCTAGTAACGAGGTTTGCCAAAGGTTGACCAGATCAGTCTTGTGTTATGGGGGCTAGTAACGAGGTTTGCCAAAGGTTGACTAGATCAGTCTTGTGTTATGGGGGCTAGTTATGAGATTTGCCAAAGGTTAACCCGATCGGTCTTGCCTGCATTGGATAGCTCCTTGGGTGCATTTTATGTCTGCGGTTTATGTTGAAGATCTCTGGTTAATTGGTTTATGTGCACATTTGGAGCTTTTCTTATATAGTAATGATGTAAAAGTGGCCGAAGTAATTATTTTATGCAGCTGTATTTTTTCAACGGATACTCAACTCCTTCTCGTCAATCTCTTGGTGTTATCGAACTTGGTCATGCCACTGGTAGCAACGGTACCACGGGTAGAGTTTCCACTCCGACAGGTATGTCGACTGGTATGTCGAACTTGTATACTTGTATTTGCAAATTCTAAAACAGGATTATTTTCTGGCTCATCTCTCCGAGACACAACTGCGTCATACGTCGATCCACTGTACCTGACCGTAGATGTAATATTCCTCGGGGCTCTGTATTTATTTGCCATTAGTTTCTTGCTTCAACAATAATAAAAACAACAGTAGCAAACAAATAAATTTGAGGTTTCATCAATGCGTTTACTGTAACTAGCTATGATATCCTCTGATGCCTTCAAACGCGACTCGAGTTTTGCAAGTCTCTCACATATGGAGATGAATGATGTCGTCGACGGTATCCTGTGGAGATTAAGTGCGTCCACTCCAAAACAGAGCAGAATCTTAGCTTCCTCTAGGACACGAATGGCTGATATAATGTCCATAATAGTTAGCATGGAATTCTTTCCTGATGTAACACTCTGTCGCCTGCTGTCTTTTGGCATTTCATAACGCTGAACGGATTCCCTCAGAGTATTGCGAGCTGATATTATTTCCTGACATGAATAGAAATCATATATGACCTTTTTATATAATCATCACTGGAGGACTTTATGCTAGAAACGATATATGCTAACACAGGGTTCAAGATAACGACACATTGATTATTCAATTGCAGACTACTCACCATTCAGATGAGTGCGTCACATTGAGGGAAAAAAAACCAACAAACTTTATATATAAAAAATTTAACTAAAAAGTATTCGACAGATACACAATTCGCATGCACATTGGAACAATATCTAAACAGGAATCCAAGTTGAAAGTAATCAATTATCCAGAAATAATTACAGAAAAAAAATGAGCAAAAAAGAAACACCTCTCACTCGAACTTGATGTACTCCCTCTCTCTCTCTCGCTCCCTCTCTCTCTTTATACTTAAGGCTTCGACTAACTTCTTGTTTTGGGAACTCATGCAGGTGAACATTCTTGCTACAAAAGCTGCTGCCCAAAATGGTTGCTCTTCATTTACTGCAACCAGTAGAAGTAGGAATCGTGACAGTTTGATTACACATAAGCAAACTGATTGAGTATACATTCGAAAACTACTGCTATATAACAATTACATGGATTCACCAGACGGTTCCGATCAATATAAAAGACTCAGGATTCAAGACAGAATGAAGCAGAATGAGTCAACTTCATCAAGCATACAAAAGTGTAAAATCGACGCAAACTGAAAAAAAAGACTGCATAATATCCTCATTTCCGGAGAATCAACTAATTTCCATGAACTATTTGTCGGTTGTTCCAGAAGAGTTTTTGGGATGTTAGTTCAATGGTTGGTGACTATGATCTGGATTTTCGTTTATTTCTTGACATTCGGTCTTACGACCGCCTGTGGAGGAGCTGACGAGGTAACTATCTCTTTCCTCGATGAGATATCAATATTCCTTTTCAGAACCTCTATTTCAGAGACATCTGTGTGGATATCAGCTCCGTTGTACATATCCAATACTGGTTGCTTGAGTCTGATCAGGCCTGGAATTGATGCAAATGATAATTATCGGTCATAAAATGTTAGATAATTGAGGAAGATATCAAGAGGAGGGTCACCAGGCAAGAAGTGGTCCCTGAGGAGCTGCGTGTTGATTGGAGCCTCCCACAGAGGTTCATAGAGTGCATTGAGATCCTTCATAACCTCCTGTAGAGTCGTGTCTAACGAGACCATAATTGCGTCCTGAAAATTGCAAATATTATTAGAAATGCCTCAACATTTGTAAGTAAAATTAGATGGAGCTTAAATATCACTATGGATTGCGTTTTCGCTCATACAGTCATACAGACCCGTAGCTCATTCATCTGGATGAGAAGGAGTGTAGTGGAGTCAATGAACATGGTGTGATTTTCAGTGACGAAAGTCTGCATATGGTTCTTCATGCGCTGAAATTGTCCGCAGCCGCATTGCTGAGCACAGTGTGAATACGCTGGTTGCATGAAAGTCTTAGGAAACAGTTAGACCAATAGTCAAAAGAGAAAGAGATAAACTCACTTGGATGGAAGGGATGACCAATCGACTGGCCTCGCGTTGACGAACGGTTATCATGTCTTGAATTGTGACAATTGCTTCTTGTACTTTATTTTCTGCACCAGCAAAGTGCTGAGTGTAAACTCGGATTAATCGCTCAGGAGCCATTCCCAAAACCTTCAAGTCGTTGACCAGCGCAGCTCCGAATCGTTTAAGAGAATCGAGGATTGAGGTTTTACAGCCTTCTAACAATCTCTGTAACTGGCCACTGCAAAAAGAGTGAGATAATATATTATTTCAAGGGTCGCTCTTAAATATTATAAACCTCACTTGAAGACTGAGTTCCAGATGAAGGTGATGCCAGAGAAGAAAGGCGAGGCAAGGTTTTCGTTGAAGTCGATTTGGCCACAAGTGGGTGATTTAAATACTCCTTCGTGACTTACTGCTGCTTTGTATGTGCGATATGCGTACCCGCCTTCTTCGCGCTTATCAGGATTAACCTTTGACCCCCACTTGGCAACTGTGCCAGGAACTGCGTCCTGTGCTTCCCCGGAGGCTTCAACGATCCGAGATCTCAATCCGCTTTCAAATAGCTTGAAGAGTAGCTCCCGAGAATGGCCCCAAATTTGCGATATTTTGCTGTTCTTTAATTCGTTCAGATGAACGTCAAATTTTTCTCGTGCTCTGTTACGCAATCTGCCGTCCTGAAGAAGAAGAAAAAAAGTATAAAAAAAAAAAAAAAAGAAAAAAAAAAAAAAAAGGCGTGAATCACCTTTGTTCCTTGATCGGCAACATAATTGAGAATATCAGCAACCATACATCCAACAGACCGCATCAATCGCTCTGTCGCCTGACGTCGACTCAATTCTGTGACTTCATGAACAAATTTCTGCAGCTTTGGAATCCCCGTGTCGTGTTTTGTGCTAAATACCTGCAAGGAAAAAATATTAATTATAAGGACTACTTTTTTTATTCTTCAGAATCTCAAAACATATTAATTACATGTAAACAATTTACAAAGAGTGAAAAAACCACTCACAGCAGGCGGTCCATCCTTGGGCAGTTTGTTACAAAGCTTCAAATATTCGGTCGAACTGACGCAAAAAACCTCCATGTTCTGCACAGCCTCCGTCAAACCCTTCTCTTCTTCCTCAAACTCCTTGCTGTCGTCTTCTTCATCCTCTTCATTGGTCAAGTTAGCTTGACGCCTCATAGCCTTCATAAAGAGTTGTGAATAATTTATACTTTTTTTGTTCAATTCAGTACCCGTATCCCAGAACGGAAATCTTTCCTGATTTGATGAGTGGAGTATTGACTCCTGGCTTTTGAGCAGAGGGCGTTGATATCCTTCTGTCGAATGTTGATGCTGCTTTCCAGTTCTAACTTCTTCTTCTGCAGTTCCCGGACACTGGATTGATTCTTGCGAATTTTAGCGTCAAGTTCATCAGCTTTCTTTTGTTTATTCCGGAATGTTCCTTCCAGCTGACGGAGCTCTTTCTTGCCCTCTGTGTCCTGATAACGATAATTAATCGCCCACCAAATAACAAAAACAAAACTAAAACTAAAATTTCACCTCCACGCCGTCGAGTGCTTGAGTGAGCTCCGTGATGTCTTTATCCTCCTCCCTCATCTCTTCCCTCAACTCCTCAATCCTCTTTCTTCCTTCCTCATTTTCTTTCTCCATCTCCTCTATCTTGATCGATTGATCCAGAACCTCTGCCTCAAGAACTGCTATCTCGTTCTCAAACGGCTCACACTGTTTAGTCAAATCCAAGGCCCTGTCATTTCAAAATCAAATAGAACATAATGAAAATAATCCAAGCGATAACTTACCGAATAATTTCTGACGGCACAAGAATGTCTGTTTTAGTGCACACAAAGGATATGGCTCCATACTGTCCGTCCATAAGGAGCTGCCGCCGAAAATGTTCGCCCAGTAACTCTTTCGCTGTGCGATCATCGACAGCACGATGAATGCTAGCCACCACCCACACAGCACTGCACTTCTTGAGGAACTGGCGGGCTATCTTATCCCTGGCAGCGTTAGAATCTCTGATTCCAGGAAGATCCACCAGGATAGCGCCACTAGAGCAGGCGTAACAATTGGGGATTCGAACTGAAACATGCTTCACAATTGGCCAGTAATCTCCACCCTGCCCCGTATCAGTGCTCTCGATGTAACAGTCGATCTGCTTCCTGAAGGACGAGGCCTATGAAGAGTGTGAATTAATTAGTGTTAACGAGGAATGGGCTATCCTACCGAAGTCTCTTTGATGCGTCTGGTTCGGCCCAACCAGTGAGTGACGCCACGCTGCCTTTTCAGCCGATTCAGACTAATCCCGTCCTGGAACACACCGTAAACTGCACGGATTTTACTCCAAGCAACTCCGGCTTCAGTTTGCGGATCTGGCTGCCTGGCTTTGACTCGGCCATCAGTCCCTTGGAGATCCGTTAGCAGCATCTCCAACTCATTATACCATTCCTGACGATATCGAAATTAACGTTAGGTTGTTCAATATTTTAAATTTCAATAAATACCTTTTCAGAAAGAAATTCAATGTCCGATTCATATGACCCTGATTTCGATTCACTGATTTCCACAACGACAGCGGTGCACGCTCGCATGCCAGACGTGGGGAGAATATCGTGATCAAGAACTGCGTTAATCAAACTGCTCTTCCCGGCACCCGTGTCGCCAACCACGGCGATGACCGTCTTAGGGACCTCCAACCTGCTCTGCAAATTCTCAATCTCCTCTCTGAAAAGATAGTGATAATGTTAATCCTTCATGAATGTCGTAGCTATAGATACCTCCATGCTTTCACTCGCGGCAATTGCTGAAGTTTGCTTGGCCCGCAAATAATGCCGCTAAGATCGTTGATGATATTACGGCTCCTGTTGATGATTTCCGAGAACAAAAAAATTGAAAATAATACAGAATCATAAACATACTTTGCGATGTGGTCTCCAATGTTGTCGATGGTGGCATTAGAGGCCGGTTTGATGATAGATGACTCAGTTTCAAGAGGAGAATCACTTCTCTTCTTAATCCTTTTCTTTGCTTTTATTTTCTCAATAATCGATCCAACTCTTTTGCGAGATTTCGGTGGATCTGAAAGAAAACTCATCAGAATCAAAGTGAAGACAAAAAGGTCAAATTGTGATATTCACCACATACATGTATACAGATATCGCTAGATTTAAAGTCAAACTGCTGAAAGCACTGCATTAGGCACTTACTAGGTTTCGAGTTTTCTGCAGATGTACTGGGAGCTGAAGAATCAAAAGCCATCAAAGCTTGAGAACAATCAGTCGGTTGAATGACAACAGGTGGATGGGTGACAGGGCTCAAGTCAGCCTTGTTATGGCTTAGCACAACTATGTCATCAGAGTCCTTGTACTCTTCCTTCTTCAATGGCAAAATATCAACGCTTTCAGTCTTCAAAGTCTTAGCTTGGAAGTCATTCCTTGGCTCTATATTACTGTGTTTCTTTCTCTCAGCAGTTATCGTATTAGAATGTTCAATGAATCCTAAAGTCGTGCAGCTCTCAGGTTCCATGGCAGCTTTGAACTTTGGGGACTTAGTCGAGCTATTAACGTCTGTTGATGAATTGTCAAGCTTCTCGCATTTCACCTCAGAAGCAGGTTTCGCGGCGAAAACGGGGGAAACTGCACACTTCCGTCGCTTTGAAACTTGTTCTTCTGAGTAAAGAGATCCAGTCTTAGGAGCCTCAGGGTTTCCTTTCAAGGAAAGATCAAGAATTGGAGGAGTGAAAGTCCGCTTGATATCTGCGTCAGGAGAAGAAGAGGAAGACTTCTTCTCAAGGTGCTTGGTAATAGATATCTGAGGAGCATCTTGTTTCTTCTGTAAAAAATAGATATAGGAGATTGGTTATGTAAAGAAGCAGTAATAACTGTGAACACACGTACAATAGGCTGATTTGAAGTCTGGGCACACTCTTTTTCCTTAGATGATGAACACGAACACTGCTCAAACTGAAACAAAACAGTATTGATCTAGATATTGCAATAGAGATTGCATGAAAGTTAAGGGTACAATAGTCTATTTAACAATCAGCACCAAAAGAGGGCTTTGGTTCGTCAAGTTATGCTTAAGGGCCACACTGGGCAATCAGCATTCAAGGGCATCAGAGAGCAACATCAAGCAGTATAGTTCCAATTTACAGAACTAGTCTGGTTATAAATTTGTGGAATCGAGCAATCATCCTAACCTACACAGTATATGGAAACCCATAACCGAATGTTAAGTTATCAACGTCATCTGACGCTATCAACCTACTTAACTAGCATGACTACAATCCAATGCCGACCGTGGGGGTCGAGGTCCCGGGTTCGAGACCCGATCAGGCCACGGGCGTTATGATTGTGAATTATCATTGTAATTCGTTATAATTGTAATTCTTCGGTGACTCTGCAGTGCTGCCCAACTACGTAACAAGGCCGGGCGCTGTGTACAACTGTCTATAGTGGTATGCAGGATAAAGAACCCTTGGGATTTATCAATAAGAGTAGGGGGAAACCCCGGTCCCGGGCCTTCTGTTCTGGCGCCCGTATCATCCGATCGGATTGGGTGGAGCCGTAAAACCCCCTCACTCACTCACTCACTTACTTAACTAGCAAAATATATAGCAACTGCTCACAATGTAACGCTTCAAGTTCGGTTGACTTATTTTAGTGCCAGTCGGAATGTGCTCCCCGTCAGGATGGCCGAATGTCACAACATCTCCTTCCGTCAGAATAACATGACCTAAGAGATATCATTGCATGAGAAATTGAAATCCAGAATATCAAATATTGAATCAGGGAATGAAAGTATCGTAATCCTGACCTGGGATCTTGGTGTCATTGACAAAAACGCCTTTTGACGAATCATCTATTAATATGAACTTGCGTTCCTTGGGCAAACGAATGATTTTAGCATGACGCCGTGATACACATGAGTTGTAATCTGTCTGATGTGGTTTTCTTCCAATAATTGTAGTCATCCTGTGCAAACTAGAATGGAAATAATGTGAAATAAAAGAGCCGTGAATAATACCAATTAATCCATACCATATTAGAGAGGTGTTTTCAGGGTGGGATGCAGGTCCCATCCTACGCAGGTGGTAGGCTTGCTCCATGGTGTGATCTGAAATAGCAAAAAAAAAAAAAAAAAAAAAATAATAATAATATCAATGAAATAATTAAGTGGTATTATATTGTGATGAAGCTGACGCCCACAAAAGAAGAACCGGGAACACCTGCTGTCCCTTTTAATCGAGACACGTGGGAGCCCACCGGAAATAAAAGTTTTAGATTTCAGGTTGATTCTAAAAGTTAAAGTTTTCTATCTAACAATAGACCTACACTTTATATTAACTTTATATTGATAGATAGATAGAGGACTTGTTAGAAGCGTGTGATTTTTTTGCACAATTATGCCCAGATAGATATTAGCATGCAATTATGGGTTATTATATCGCGTTTTAGAATATTTGTGCGGGTACGTCGAGATTTTTGCTATGTCAATAGGCCAGTAAAATAAACCAGAAGTGGAAATGTTTTTAATTCATGTTACTCAGGATAGAAGCATGAGATGGAGCTTGAGAATATGCGATTTTTGGGAACGAAGTCTATAATTTAATCCTAACTAATTTAAGTCAAAGTAATTTAATCAAATTGCCCATTGTATATCCCAATAAATTATAAAATCATAATTGTGTGCCTTATAATGTTAATAATAAGAAAACCATCGCAATTAATTCCAACTGAAATAATTGAATTCAAGTGCTTTACAATATTATACATAACTAATGCTTTGCAATTTGTTATAACTAACCGTCCACTAAGTGGCAACAATGTCTGAGGTGAGGAAAGGAGAGTCGATCAAAACAATCACGGTACCAAAACACACATTAACACGAAACCTAAACGGATAAAATGCAACTTTGAAGCAATCTTTCTAATTGTCGTCCGGTTCAAAAACCAAAACTCAAAATGCGACGATCCGAACCGAAACTGCTGCCGTGCGTCACACTTGCACCAAAAGAGTTTCGGTTTCGGCCCTCGCAAGTTGAGTTTCGGTCAGTGAACCAGACAACAATTAGAAGAATTAAATCAAAGTCTCCCCCCCCCCTTCGCTCCTCCGTCTTTCATATGTTTAGGAGTGGTAGGGATGGATGAAACTTGAGCATCTTTTGCCCCACTTTAATTAATTATTACTGCTTACGTTAAATAACTTATTATAGTTGACCTAATGCATGTACATTATGACTACAAAAATAATTATGGTTTCGGGCGGGGGGGGATACGCCATGTTTTCTAATCCATCTTTCTTCGCGTTTCCTTCACTAAATTTGACACAAACTTCGAGCGAACTCCACGAATTTTTTTACCATAATTATGTCAGATTTGAGAAGAGTTATAAAAATACGTCTACTTAATTACCACTCTCAACGGCCACGTGACCAGGATGTCTTTAGCGCTCACAGTTATCCTGTGTGGAATCGTTGCTTGTGGTTTGTTTATCCATGTCATGTGAAGAAATGTTTGAAAGCCAAGAAACCTGATCGTCTTGACCTTTGGCCAGGAGCCAGCCGAAAGGAGTTGCGCGCCTACAACTCTGCGTGCACACATTTGTGCACTCGCCGAGCCTCTTAGGAGCATTTTGTCATGCCAACACTCCGTCTTTGACCCGTTTTTTTATATCCCCATCCGGTTTTGCATAAGTCTCCGGTTGGATCCGGTTTTCATACATTTCTTTGATTTTGTTTTCTTTCATTAAAATCCCTGCAGCTCCGTTTTTCGCTCAATTTCTCGTTGTACTCTTATGAGGCCGCATGTGATTGCTCCATGCTCTTTAGCGTTCCGAAGCTGTGACCAATCAGACGCTCTCTTTCATTATATGCTCAGCTTGTTCACTTATGTTAGTTTATGTAAAGTGGCTGTACGCGTGTATACTACTCTACTTTCACTTACAATATGACTTCCATAGTCAAATCTCCTGAAAGTGAACACTTTGTCGGTGGACGATCTGGAGTTGGTTTTAGCGTCTAATGGGATGGAAAAAAGGCCTTGGTTGATCACACTGGGACCACACAAACAGAATGCTGAGATGGTCATAAAAAAACCTCAAAAATAAGCAGTTGGTCGTCATATTCATCAAACAGTAACCATAACCTACCTGTTTGGCTCAAAAAAAAAAAAAAAAATATATATATATATATAAGTAACATCTTGTCGTGTCTGCTTGACTCAAAAGGTCAAAGGTCATCAAGTCGAGGGTCTGACAAGTGCCGTATATTTATCGATTTTAAAGGATTAACAGAGATCAGAAACCAAATATGACCGTGTATAATGATTTATTCAAATTTGACAGAATATTCTGATGTCACGTATTGCTTCATTCGAGTAAATCAAAATGAAAACGGTATAAAGTTTCGGCGTTCACGAAATCCAGATCTGCGTCTGCGGAAACAGGCCAAATACGAACTACTCATTTATGATGGTGCATAATGAAGTTGGCGATAAAAATAATTATGAGAAAAAATATAATAAAAAATAAACAAATAAACAGAAATAAAAAACGACATTGTCACTACAGAGTAGGCCAAAAGTTTAATATTATTATTATATTATTGTTATGTTACGTTATTCTGCGCCCATTTATGAATTCAATTTAATTTAATGCTAGGGACATTTAAATGCGAGTGTTGACTGATCGCGAAGAGAGGAAAATTAGATGAGCCTATGAATGAGCATTAATGAAGGATATCTCTTGTAAGGCACTTCAATACAAACTATCTGTTTATTTTGATTTTATGAGATAAACATTAGTGCTACTGTCACAACAATAGCACTCTCAAACAAAACAATAGTACGAGAGCACTGCCTTAATTATGCGTTCAATGAAGCCTATCCATGGTTTGGGGCCCTGTTTGCCACCAAAAGTGGAAATATCACAGAATGATGAGTGCACTCTATTAATTGAGATAAATCGGCATAAGTGTTGATGAACTTGGATTAGAAATGATAAAAATAGCAGCACTAACCATACCGAGTATTTATTTATCTTATCTTTGTGTAATTTCACACTGTGATCTCTTTCTCGGAAATGCGTAGCACCATTGGAAAGCATTGAGATCTTAAACAAGGAATAGATAGACTACTTTTGGCCCACTCTGTATTTTAGAAGAAAAAAAAAGGCTTATCGCTTGCTTGTTTGTAGAATTCATTCAGGGTAAGATCGCCTTGTCGTAGATAGAAGTATTTATAGCTCGCAGAAATTTCTTTATTCGTCGGCTTGACTTCTTTAAGGCGCTTATGATATTTCGATTTTCTTTAGTTTCTTGATCTAATTCAATTTACGCGTGGAATGGCTTTGCCTCGCTCACCCGAACAGACTTTGATGAAGTTGCAGATGTACTTGGGCTTTTCTCGTCGCCTTCGAAAAAGAGGATTTCGTCCTCCATCTCTTCTTTCCATCTTGCAAATCGTTAATTGATTGATTGATTGATTGATTGATTGATTGATTGATTGATTGATTGATTGATTGATTGATTGATTGATTGATTGATTGATTGATTGATTGATTGATTGATTGATTGATTGATTGATTGATTTTATTAACTTATAACGCGCAAAAAGTACAATAAAAAGTTTCTATGCGCAAATTAAAATAAATTAAAATAAAACACTTTAAAATTGAACGAAAAAAAATTACAATTAAAAGAACGACTAGAGTCACAGATGCCTCGATTGCACAGATTCACTGAACAGATGGGTTTTCAGTCTGTTCTTGTAAGTGATAGGGCACACTTCACTTCGCAGTGACCGGAGCAGCTAGGTTGCGCAAGTCTGCTGTAAAATAATAAATATTTATTTTGGCTTCATGAACTAAAATTGCTGCGATTACATTCATGTTTCCTTGATCAATGTTCATCAATACCTCAATTAAAAAAAAATCCTTGTTCACATCTCTGATTCTTGTTACTTACTTTTTATTTTTCTCATATTTTGACACTAACTGCCATTTGACTATGTGAATTATAACTCGGACGATGTATTTTTTTAATTCGCATTTCTTTTATATCAAATGCAGTTTGTTTTTGTTTTTGTTTTTGTTTTTTTTTTTTTTCGTGGGCTTATTTAACCACGGAATTCTGAAGCAACTAAGGCTTATGTGGTCCGAGGAAGTAAGCAGGAGTTAAGTGCCTTACCCAAGGCTGATGGTTGGCTTCGAACCGCCAGTGGCCAGCGCCAATTAAACTCTTTCGAGGCGAGCACAATGAGCATTCGGCCACCACCTCTCCCAGTGATCAATTGCAGTGAGCTTTTCACTGAAGTTTTAATGCATTATTGAAGCGATTGTCGCAAGAGCGAATAAAATAAAATGGATGTTGCTTGAACTGAGCAACCATTGCTCTTGAAATATTTGCATTATTCAGCAAACCTTCATTTCAGAACAGACGCTTATTTAAACACTCCTCTATTTCTGATAAATGGGCTCTCGAATATCCATTCACCGAACAATGCCTTCTATATCTTCAACCTTCTTCGGAGCTTCGTAAATTCCATTTCTCCGGATGCAGTTTCATAAATTATTTCATGTTTTCCTAAAACTGATACCGCAATGGGACTCTTTGCCGCTCCGTATCGGATGCAAGAAAACTTACAGTTGCAATGTTTCCTAGCAACCCCAAAACAAACAATGAATGCCAGACTCTTGTCTTAGCAACAAGCGATGACCTTAAAACAGACAGTTGCAGCGTCCCTCTTTCAGTCGCCATCATGGAGACTCGTCGTCTGCTTTGGCTGCTCGTCTGCTTGGCGAACTTTGAGGAAAGGCTTTGCGAGAACTATGTGGATCTAAATGGCAAACATCTGACGTCCGTCCCTGAAGATATCGCACCGAATGTCACTCATCTATATCTCACCAATAACTATATCACAAGAATTCGGCAAACCGACTTTAACGATAAGTACCCCGATCTTGCTGAACTTTATATAAAATG
>KB295375.1:3066-20661 GCA_000328365.1 Capitella teleta | reverse complement strand
AGCAAACATACAAGTATTTATTTAGACTTCGAAATAAAAAAGAATCAATGCGAAATTGAGTTGTTTTCACATCTTTCTTTACAACTGAAGAGACATCTTCCAGAGAGTCAAATGCTGTTTCAGCATCTGTTTGCATTGAATGAAAATTGAATGAAAATTGAATGAAAATTGAATGAAAATTGAATGAAAATTGAATGAGACAGTGCATCTTTGTTTTCACACCTATTGCAAGCATGAATAGAATTCGGAAGTTACTCCGAGAATCGCTTGCTGTTAACTTCGAGAAAAGTGTGAATGACGCTGCGTGGACGCTCCAAGTCCAGCAGAGTCAGCTTCATCCAATCACAGGCAAGTTTCTAACATTCAAACACGCATGAAAAATGTGCATAATATTCTTCGGGTTGACTTTGAGATAAAGATATCGAAAGTTACCGACGGGACCGGAAAATTCTTTTGACATATAGAGCTTTTCTAGTTATGGAAGTTTGACATATCGTTACAAATTCAATGTACGGGAATAGGGAGGGACTCGGGAATTCGAAATGGCTTCGACTTAGAGAGCTTTTCGAGATATGGGAGTTTGACATATCGAGATTATAATGTATCTCAATGTTTAAGCTGTGTTCATGAATCTGGCCTCGTGACACAATTAACGTAAGCGTCTAGGCATCTGGGCCATAAACATGTTTCACCTTCGACTTTAGTGAAGATTGAATGCTCTCACAGAGAGCTTCAGTGCATATGCCTTTAATACAGAGGTTTCGTTTCGACGATAAAACTACACGAGTTATTGCACACATGTGTGCATACACCAATTGATACACGGAGATGATGTGATAATTATAGATATGTGGCTAAAAAAAAAAAAAAAAAAAAAAAAGAACGAAGCATAGAATATGTGAGTGATCAGTGCAGACAGGAGGCATGGTGTTATTGAGCGTATGGATAATAAATTAAGCAATGTACGTTGGTCGGAAACATCAATATTTTATGTGATTCATTCTAATTTCCTAATTTTACCTCAAATGGGAAGCAGAAAGTGAAATGTGAACTGACCTGAGATAACAAGAATGAGGATTAAACATCGTGATATTCTACAGCAGGTATTTATCCAGCCGTCGCACTCCATGCTTATTTTAACTAAATGCAGAGCACCTCATACTCCGCATTTTAAAATCTTCTTTTTTCGGATTTAGGCTGATTCACTTCCTTGTAGCACATAACTATTTAAGCCAGCCAGCCAGCCAAGCATGAAATGAAATAAATGGCTCAGAAATGTCTTTACATCGATGTTAGTTTGTGTTTGATGGCCTTCATTTTCCTTTTGGCAACCACCGCGGAAAGTGAGTTGAATTAGATCAATATCCGCATAATTTATTCTTACTCCGCGTACATTTCAAGAGCACAAATATATCGCATTGATGATATGTTACATCCGTCTTGTGGTCTGTAGTTACAATTACTGTTGGTATTATTAAACCAACTCTCATTGCATATTCAAGCAAATTGCTCTAGCTCTGTGTATACTAATTAAGTGGCTCTGTGACCGCCACAGACATATGCATGCACACGTAGACAACCAGATCCAGAACTGGCAATATAGAGCAGCTCCCTTGATATATAGTATCTATGGCTCATAATATTATTCCATTTATGGTTTTCTTACATGCACAATAATTCGTAATCTATGAACGTTGTAATCATGGCTAGTTTGTCTTACTTTGCTGTGATGAATACCAAACTGTGAATTAATAAACTTGAACTGATTTTATTGTCATTTGAAATATGGCAATCGAAAAGCAATACAGATTATTATTACGGTTGTATCTTAAAACAATTGCGAGGCATTCCTGGTAAGTTCATATCAATTGATTCACTCCATGGCGATCAGCGTGTCCATTATTCTCATGATTGATGTTATAATTTGCACATAATAGAGGCAATGTTAATGTATCCATAGCACTTTGTACACCACAAGTCATAACAGTGTTGCCTTTGGTTGACTTGCAATATTAAATCCAGTGTTGCGTAATTCATGTGTGTTCTCCATAGAGGTCATTGTCCACAATCACGGTATCATGAACCTCTTGGTTCTGGCCATTTTCATGTTTGCTATCTCTGGTTGGTTCGACGGTGTACACGTTGTCGTCTTCAGCCTTCGTGATTCCTTTGTTATTCATGTACGCCATGCTGGGAACTGAAGCCTCGGCTCTGGTCTTCTTCTTCTTCCTATAATCATATGAATTACTATAACATGATGAACACAATTTGCATTTAGATGAGATTAGTAGGACTAAACATCAAATCTTCTCGTGAGACGTTAGAATTAATTTTATCCGGATTCACCGATATGTCACTTTAGACATCACGATTTTATCCTTGAAATAATATAGAAAGTAGAGTGTTGACCATCTCACAATAAAATGTGATAATAGAAATAAACCGTGAATGACTATGTGTAAGCTAAATACATCAATAATTACTTAGCTTTATTACGGCTATATTTTAGTATTTGGAACCTTTATACCATAAACTATTACTAAATCACTAAGTATGATAACGTCTTAACAATAACATGGGTAAATCGTGCCTCGTAGCTCGTTATCGGGTTATAGCGCACTGATTTCTACAGAAAACTCGTGCATTTTAAGCCCAAATATTGCCATGTTCCGATTCTAAACTATTCCATCCAGAAAATTACTCCTGGCGTCAGAAAAGCAATTAAAGAATTGTCTACGTTCACGTAACCGCAATCACAGGATTTGAATGCCTTACCGCAAGAACAATATTCCAAGCAGGACGGCGATAAGTAGGATGACAACCAGGATTGCGCCGACAGCCACTCCAACAATAACTCCTGCGAATCAGTGAAATATACTCATTATTAATCAACGGATTCAACAGATTATTTGCAAATTGTGTGATATCCTTAGTTTTGTATTTGGCTTTTGTTGATCACTGCAAACACCAAGTACTAATAAAACTACATTTCATATGAATAATTAGGTATCTACATGTACGTGTTTGTCTTAATTGTTCCTTTTGCCAGGCAGTTCATAATAGCTTGATTACTGTGACAACATTAATACTACATATAATACACACATATTAATAGGGGTGATGATTTGAAAGCTAATCACAGGTAATCTGGAGTTGCAAGCATTGCAATTCACAATACCAGCACATAATATGCCTTATCATTCTTAGGCTAACAGTGCGCTCATTCTTAGATCATAACTCAGGGCGTATTATGGGTTCACCGTTATTACAATGCTTGATTATTGATGCGAAGAGTCCATGCACTTACCTGTGGATGTTTTACTAGGAGTCATTGCGATCTCTGCTGATGCGGTAGAGACTGCAAATGATGCAGTCGTGAATTCAGGAATGTCTCTTGACCGATGAGCTGGTTTTGTAGTTGTTTTGTCTGGTTTTGATGATGATGGCACTGCATCGGGGGACATGCAAATGAATGCCGACTCAGCTTCACAATCTGACGAGGAGAGCTTAATTTCGTCATTCGTCTTGACTGCTACGATGCAAGTTATATTCCTCAATGCTGGCTGATCATCAGCCCATGGGAGTTCACCGAAGGTACCTGGAAGAGGATTACAATGTTATGATGTAATATTGCGTGATGCATGATACGCCATGCCTGAGGAATCAGCAGAATGCAGATGAAGCGAAGACAATTGCGTCCAGTAAACGTCCTTTTCTTCAATGAGGCCTTGACTCCAAAATTCATTTGTAACATGTTTATATAATCGTGATGTGGAAACATTGAACGTTTCTGCAAATTGATCACAGATGCGTTGGGCTTCAAACCAAGTCACATCTTGTGCACCTATAAGGCTTTTCCATTTATTTCCTGGAAGACAATCAGTGGAATTAGACTGACTAATCGCATGAATTATTAAATTTACCTGGTAATTCAGCTATACATAAAGTTTTCATTTTCTTGAGGCAGTCTGTCTGAGTTATTAATGAGTGATATTTTCTTCGATAAGTTGCACTTCGTTCATATAGAAGAGATGCGCACCATTGTCTCTGTTCGTCACTATTTGATCTCCATCGGAAATCTGCTAAGAATGCTGAAATGAGAGTGATCTGTTATGATGTATTACACGTAAATGAACTTTCAAAAGGAATTATTTACCTTTACTGGTGATTATGCGTGCGTAGCCACTGTAACCACAAATGGGTTCACCATATTTACACAGTGATGCACAATAATGATCCTCCAATGCTTCATGAAGTGGGACTTGGTTACCACAGTAGCATTCAAGGGTTGCACTGTTCTTCTGTAGATAACAAAGTCTCCCATTCATATCGCACGTAGCATCAATTAGTTATTATAGCTGATCCACAATCACTGTCTGGTAGATTGGCGTGGGAGATTCCCAGCTTCTTAATTTACTGGAGTGAACATTCACAATAATTACCGATGGGCAACAACCGAGTGCCAAAATAACCCTATTTTATAATCAGGTTTGTGCATCTCACTGACCATAGAGATTCCTGAGTAAGAATACTGATTGACCATGCAATAATTCGTGCAGCCAGATTGATCCAAATTGGATGCTTTTAGTTCAAAGTGTTCCAGGAAAGAACTCTGTAATTTATAATTTTGTTTTCGTATCAAAAAGCATCCTTGATTTGGATGGAGCACTTGGTCTGAAAAGAAGAGAAATTGTAATTAGAAGGAACGCAAAAGTATACTGAACGTCAAAAGAAAGTACCCTGTGCATAAATAAACAGTCGCATGACACCAAAGTTTGCAGTGTGTAAGTCGAACCATTACTAAGTCCGTGTCCGAAATTTTAGATGAATGTGGTATTAGAGAGCAACAAGGAGAAAATAGAGACGCATATTTAATGAAGAAAAATGACTCATGGTAAACCAAAACATTGATTGAAATATCCATTTATTTTGATGCACATGCACATTTTTCACGCATTCTGTTAATCAGTCTATGGATTGAGTTGTGTGGAATTCCTTCCCTTTCCCCCAAAGCATCTCTTGCAACTGATGAATGTTTCGTGGTCCTCAGTAAAGACCTCGATGTTTCTAAATCTTTTATTCTAATTCAACTAAGCCATGGTCATAACAACATATTGTAACCTTTGGGGGATCAGACTAAATTACCCTGGCTTCAAGATCGAGTTTTTGGGTGCAAGTCAGACTCCAAACACAGAGGCAGAATGGCGGAGATGATATTGTGGTCTGGAGTGATCACGTGATCATTGACCCCGTCGCCTTGACCCTGCTGGTGCCCCGAGCTGAGGTCACGACCCCCTGGCTTGGCGCTTAGTTGTGAAGAACCCGTTACGGCGAAGACATGTGTCTCCGATGCCGCCGAGCCGCTAAGCCAAGTACGTATCTGTTTGACGGATAATTACCATCCTGACTACAAGTGGTGTCAGAACAATTGACGAACCTATGCCATTGTTACCGTCACATCTTTTGTTGACAATTGAGCTAATTAGTGACCACTGCTTCATCACCTCAGTATCATTTAGGTCTGAACTTTTGTGTCAATTCAATATTGCTGCAAGTGTGTGGTCGAGTACTAGCTCAGCCTGCTGTTGCAATTAGAATTCTCGATATGCATTGGATAGTCCGTATTCCTGCTGATTTTGTCATTCAGCAGAATTTTTAGTTCAGTCGGTTCAGAAATCGATCGATTGTGTATTCGTTTCCTAACACTTTCTTTAATTGCATGTTTTTCGTTTTTTTGTTTGTGTATTTTTTTTCCTCGAGTGTCCCCTTCACTTTGTTAGCGTTAATGTAAGCCTACGCTGTTCGCCATCATTGGTAATGTGGAGAAGGGATAATTCGAGCATTATTTTGGTTGTCGCATTCGCTGCATGTAAGTTCAACTCGGAGGCTTTATATAGATCGAAGCTTTGCGAAGTTGAGTCGCATGTCGATTTCGTTTCATTCGGTGTCGCATGTCTGCTTTCTAGTTGGCGCATGTGCTTTGTTATTTAAGTGGCTCAGTGATCGAGCACGCGTTAATTTTCTACGCATAATTGGCCTACGTTAAATTAAGCTTTTCACTCTGCCCAACTGTCTGAAATGCATATAGAGTCTATCTAAGGTTATACGAAGCGTTTGATCTAGAAGAAAGGGAAAGGATATACGGAAGGGATAATTATCACCCGTCGATTTTGAGGCATGAAGGTGCGCGTGATCTGGAGGAAAGGGAAAGGATGTACGGAAGGGATAATTATCATGCGTCTATGTTGAGGCAGGAAGGTGGGCGTGATCTGGAGGAAAGGGAGGAAAGGGAAAGGATGTACGAAAAGGAGACATATCATGCGTCTATGTTGAGGCAGGAAGGTGCGCGTGATCTGGAGGAAAGGGAGGAAAGGGAAAGGATGTACGAAAAGGAGACATATCACGCGTCTATGTTGAGGCAGGAAGGTGCGCGTGATCTGGAGGAAAGGGAGGAAAGGGAAAGGATGTACGAAAAGGAGACATATCATGCGTCTATGTTGAGGCAGGAAAGTGCGCGTGATCTGGAGAAAAGGGAGGAAAGGGAAAGGATGTACGAATGGGAGAAATATCACGCGTCTATGTTGAGGCAGAAAGTTGAGCGTGATCTGGAGGAGGTGGAAATGAAGGGCAATGGATGGAAGAATGACACTTCTTATTTGAGGTTTAAGGAGAGGCTGAAGCGAGACATGGACTTGAGGGATCTGGTAGTTGAGTGGAGGCGCTGGCGCAATCATTATTTTCATTATAATGAAGGCCGAAAAGGGCAACCAAGCAGCAAATGTCACTGGGCCGGAAGGAGAATCAGTTCAGGGCAGCAAGTATGCAGCTGATCGTCGCCACTTCCGTCCACGGCTCCATGGTCCAGGGCAAGGCGTGCCAATGTGTGGAGCCCCCAGAGACAGAGGAATGACCCGTAGTGGAGGAGATTGGTCCCCGGTGCCTGAGGAAGGAGGCATGGTTGATCTTGCAAATTGTAGACGACCCTGTTGGAAGCGTCAGTTCAATGGCCCTACAATGCGTGACAGGGATTCCTGCAATGGTGGACCTGGGGGCCTGAGAGGACCTCTTATACACCAAGTTCAAGGACAGGATAATGGCCAAATGCAGCATCAACAGCAAGGAGGCCATTACTTCCCTCGCTACTTCCGTGATGAGCGTGGTGTTCGCATGAGTGGATATTTTCCTTAGAAGCCAGCACCAAAGAGATTCAGATCACGATCTCCAGATTCAAGAACCAGAGATCCATCACCCATGGTTGTTTAAACGAATTCGGGTCTCGTCGGTTGGCCTGGACGCGACCATAGATGATACTGATTGGCCACCGCCACCCCATTCTCAAGGTTCTTTTGACTGCTTGACTACTTTGACTGTTGGCTACTTTGGCGGTCTACCTGGCACCTCCAGGAGTCCCTTTTGTGACTCTGGATCCTCTAATGGGTCGGGTGGGTCGGCTTCTTCGGCCAGTCTACCTGATCTTGAGAGGATGCCGTCAAGTTCTACACTCTCCAGCAGGGCAGGAGTCCTCTGGTTATTGTTCTTCCAGTGTGTCAGGTGGGTCGACTCCTCGGGCTTAATCCATGCAGATCAGGAGAATGGTGAGCCGGTCGAGCATCTTGTTGAACCATAGGCCAAGTTGAAGCCAGTGAAGACCAAGAATTGGTATGCCAGCCAGCTGCAGAGAAACCTGCTGCTGCAGAAAAAGTAATACCTTTGTGCAGAGAAACATGTAGTTGACGTGAAGGCAGCTGCAAGTGTTGAGTAAGACCCATGGCACTTACAGCTGCATTGTGAAGAGTAGAACAAGCATCGGTTCTCCAATTTAGGTAACGTCTGCTTTTGGAGGTCAGCATCTAAGAAACGTTTGAAATGCCCTGCATTTGCGAGCGAATCTGCGTCAATTTGTTAGACTGTGTGTTGACATCTTTTTCAATGACATGTATTCTCATCATCATTTCATCCTCCTCAATATCAAACGCTCAACTTCTTGTGCCAAGTGTTGCACCAGGAGAGTATCTCCGATGCTTCCGCTGAGAGCACTCAGATTAATGGGACTATTTCTTTCCTCTCGGTTCTCCAATTCCCATAGTTAAATGTATCGATCAGCTCACCGGGATGACCGGCAGGGGCAGTCATTGCGGTAGCTTTTATTTTAATTAAGTTGCGTGTTGTGACGATCAGGAAAGATTGCACAATTCTAGTTAAGTCATTCATAATGCGTTTTGTTCTGACTCCTGAGTGCAATCGTCTCTCGTCTGGTAGTCCACCAGGACATCCGGGAGAGGCGGTCGCTGCTCGTTTAGTTAAGCCATTCACTTAACTCTCTTTTAGCGGGTATAACCACATTGCAGGCCCGCGTAACACCTAACCTCAATGTGATGATCGCCTTTTCCCCCAATTAGCCATCCATGACGTCCCGTGGACCCAGGACCCAGTTCTTTATGAGTGGGTAGAATGTGGTCTGGAGTGATCACGTGATCATTGACCCCGTCGCCTTGACCCTGCTGGTGCCCCGAGCTGAGGTCACGACCCCCTGGCTCGGCGCTTAGTTGTGAAGAACCCGTTTCGGCGAAGACATGTGTCTCCGATGCCGCCGAGCCGCTAAGCCAAGTACGTATCTGTTTGACGGATAATTACCATCCTGACTACAATATTGTTTTATTCAATTTTTTGTCAAAAAAATTGAATAAAACTTCATTTTTATTGAATAAAAATAAGGCTATTCAAAATCTCCACCTATGCGGATGTCATTCGCATTTAAGTGTTCCCCTCACATTCATAATTGTGTTGTTATGATTCTCTCTACATAAATGGACACAGAATAAATTAATCATTTCATTGCTGTAGTTTTTTGTTTGTTGTTGTTGTTTTTTTTTTTCTGTAAAGGGGGGGGGCGATAATTGTCTGACATCAGCAAATTAAAAAGTTTCATGTAACTACTTATGGTCACTCTATATTCACATTGTACTCACCCGATGAGTGCCACATCCAGGGACCTCTCTCAATCCAGGCATCAATCCAAGTTGAGTCACCATTCGCAAGTTGTCTCTCCAAAGATCCATCCTTGACTGAGGTCAAATCCGGAAGATGAGATGATCGATTCACGCAGATCCGGTTTGCTCTCGATAATGAAGCTTCTGGTGCAAAACACATTCCTTGGAATTAAAAAGACAAACAATTTATTTTAGTGAAAATAGATGTGAAATATAATGTGATTTGCTTGATGGAGATTGAATTGTTATTGGGGTGATTGCATGTGTCTCTAACGAGCAAGTTGCCCCATTATTTTCATCCATGTGATCTATTGTTTTATGTATAATATATCCAATGCATACAATATTATGTATCATTTATAATCTGGCTTTTCTCCCGGCAGGATGGCAATAAACTCAACACAAACCTATGCTATATTTAATCGTTAAAAAATGATGATTAATATCAAAATTGTCTTTGTTGTGATAAACTCTTCCATTTCCAATCCATATGCCAACTTACAAAGAGCTAAAACAATGATAATTGTCGTTGGAAATAAGTGTTCCATCTTACATTTTGTATAAAAATGGCAGTCATTTTGTATCCAGTAATATGATCGCAATCTAAAAATCACTAAACTATACCAATTTTACTTCTATTTTCGCTATTAATTTTGCTTTGATATCAAACGAATTGAAATTAATTTAATAAGGATATTATTGTATCATTACAGCTGAAGCCTAGCTCATTTTCCAAGCAAGACCATCATCTTCTGGATGTAAGATAAGAGTAAGATATATTGAATATGCATCCTGTGTCATTCCTTACTAGTTCAAAACAATAAGAGGTCATAGTGCAATGGTGGTGTGGCTTAATCTTGTGGCACCTTGTGCTATCATTCAGCCGCTCGGTGTCAACAACAAAATAAAGGTAGCTTACCAGAGAGAACAGCAACGAATATCCAGTGATGTGGCACATTCCTATGTGTGTTCATCCAGAAGCAGAACTCCATGCTTGCTCTGCATAATCAAATACTGAGCGAAATATTCAACATTTAGTTTCTCACTGCGTTTGCTAGATTAAATTGTGTGCACTTCCTTGTAGCACTCAACTCTTAAAAGTCACTCATACGTGAACCAAAGCAGCGTATCAAGGAAGTTAAGTGATATTGCTCAATTTTGAATGCCTTGACACCAATGCTGCTCAACCAGGTAGTAGGTGGAACATTTAATAATATTCGCGGTCATAGGTTATGCTCAAAACACCATTAATTTTGAATTCCACGAAAATATTGTGTAATGCATCTATTTAGCTATCACCAACAGTGCCTTAAATTGATAAAAACGCTAGTGAAAACCAATAGTTTGCGGAAACGTAGGGGGCATTGTTGTAGACAAGTGCATGGGCATGAGTATGGCGAGTTGTTCGGGTTACATATCACACGAACTGGCTGTAATAGTATGTAGTATGCACATGTTTGGTGTAATAGGAACAAGAGAGCGAGTACATGTTTAAAGAGCTCTGAGTAGTAATCGCCAACATTATTCAAGTGAATAGGGTCTATACACATAAATTAACTCATTGTGAAATGCAATAAGATGTGTGGTTTAATTAAAACTAAGATACGAGCTGGTTTTAAAACTCAGCCTTCCGTTATGCCCCAGCTGTGCAAATCTCTTTGTATTGGTCATTTAGACCACTGTTCTCCTGTGTGGTCAGCCAAATAGATCTAGCTTTAGAAGAGTTGAATCAACCACACTCAATGATAACTTTTATATTAGGATCTTATGAAATTCTTTATGTTCAACGTTGTGTAAACGTTCTATCTTTTTTTTTTTAGAAGAGGAAACAATAACTTGGTGTTTGATTTTAGATGCATGAATAATTTTCACGATGTCAAATTTAGCATTGAGATCAGTGTTCGTCAAATTAACCATTGAGATCAGTGTTCGTCAAATTTAGCATTGAGATCAGTGTTCGTCAAATTTAGCATTGAGATCAGTGTTCGTCAAATTTAGCATTGAGATCAGTGTTCGTCTATCAGTCCTATTGGTCTTCGTTCCGCGAACGCCGAACGGAGTGATTTTAACCAGTGGTCTAGTGAGAACTGAATCATATATTATATTATACCCAAACAAAACAGAACTATCGCCCAGCCAGAGTATTTCGTCGACTCATCAATGCTCAGTTTTGTTTATCTGGAGCTAACTTTGTAACCCTTTTGAGATCATGGCTAATTCGAATTGATTATTCCCATCATTGTTTCTCGCTTTATGAATTAGCCAGACGAAAAGGTGAAAAGATTGTACTTGAGACGAGCAATCAAAACGAGACAAGTGTTCTTGAACTGTTTTCCCTGAGTCCAGAGAGTCTATCTAGACTGCCACGTCGTACGTATCGCACTCATCACAATAGAACGGTTTCACCCTAGCTACAAACTAATAAAATATGCATGGATCAAACATAGCAACTAGTCAGCTACCCTACCAACACAAGTGGGAAACAAACTCACCTTGTGATTGGCGAATTATATCTTCTTCGAATCCACGACTCCATGTCGGTAATAATATTATAGCAAGTGCTTCAAGAATATAATTTCGATATCAATATTTTTTAGTAATCTACCCAGATGAACATTGCCAGGCGAAGAAAGACTTTTAGGTTTTTAATGTATCATAATGTAGGCATATGCAGTTTGCCAGTGATAACTAACCGTCACAAAAATCCCTCAGCTGAATAGAAATCCACGCTTTTGTGTTGGCCGGAAATGGTGCTTCGTGGCAAACTGTTTCATCCCTGGACATCAACTGATTCTCGACCCCTGCCCACTGTCGGAAGAATAGCCATTCCATCCAGCAACCACAACTCACAGGATTTCCACTCAGATTGATCTCGGCTGACATCATCCACGATGGCAGCTATTGATAAACACAGTAATTAATGAACTCATCTATCCCTATACCAATTAGTCCAAACAATGGCATATTTAAGCTGAGGGTGGAGGGGGTCACCCCTCAGCCAAAAGTAAAAATTACAATAAAATACAAAAATAATAATAATAAAATAATGAAGCATGTATCGTTGTTTAATCAGTCAATGGAATCAACGATAATCCAAGTGAAGAGATTTGGTGCACTGATTAATTGAACGTTGATAGAGTATAGTTCAACACACAGCAGTCATAATTCCGCAGGGAAAGGAGCTTGGGTCGGCACCACGAGCATGAGAAGATGCTCCACGAAATCGACGTCGCTCTTAATTATACCACATGCATAATTACTTTGTGCGAATATAATTATCTGACACCCCACCACGAAACCAGTCGGATGTTCCCAAAAACAAAATTTGAATGATCACTGTGACAAACTAACCATCAAAATCAAGGCTTGCGGAACATTTTTGCTTCAATTAAAAAATAATTACATCAATTATTCTCCAGGCAAAATAATTTACATCCCAGCCCGATGTAAGGCTCAAAAGGAGAAAATCGAATTTGAAATTGGCAGAGCAATGTTAGCGAAAGTGTGGTTGCTATGGTAACAACCATGTATTGCATGGTACTTTTCCACCACAAACGAGAACGGTGTCGATTTATTTTCTACTGTTGATTTCCACTTTCGATAAAATAAAACAAACAAGTTGGTTCTGGATTCTACAGATTCGAGTCAGAGTTCATTTTGTCCGATCTCTAAAACGGTGTCTTTAAGCCTTATAAATATTATAAGCCTGTAGCGGATCATACCATCGTTCATTACCCATCGCTCTTCTCCAATGAGTTCATGTCATCTCACAAACTCCTTTATAAATCGCTGTTTGTTATCAATAAAATCATTGTTTCGTAAATTCGTATGAAGCCTGTTAGGTCACTATATGCCTGTTTAAATGTCGAAGGCGATTCTTCCGCTGGAGGTTCCCGTATGGCAGCAGCCTCCGTTGGAAGGAGGCTAACAACTCCCGACGACACATGTGTGTCTGTGCATCGGTCGGATACCGTTAGCCAAAGGACAAATGGGAATGCAGATCGACGTCTGTTCCAGTTTTCTAACTGTAAAGAATCGAGTAGTTTCCGACTGCATCTCGCACCTCGCAAAGGCGATGACGCGTGCATTTTTACTGCATTTTTCTGCTATACAGGCATTTAACCAGAGATACTCTATAGCATGGATTGATCGTTTACATTGGTATAATTTTGCCGAAGTTCGTTATGATAGCGACGAGATTCAAAGCGACTAAATACTTCCGGTTATCAATATTCACGGCTTGAGGAACAAGTCGAGATCGACAGCGACAATAAATTGTCAGAATTTTAGCAGCAAAGTGGGAATTGTCAGTGGCATGAATCTAAAACCTTCAGATGAAGTCATTCGTGATTTTTTTGAGTGAAGATTTGAAGCCAAAGTACAACGAGATTTTTAAGAATCAGCTCTCATCTGCAGTAGTCGATGCACTAAACATAATTTTAAAACAACAAATAGCGATTTCGAGAGAACAGCAAATGATTGATGCATACAATAGAGATTACTTTTTATAGGTTTTACTACAATAAATTAAAACACTTTATTCAAAAATTATAGTACAACACTCCAGGTCATTTGCATTTTATAATAATTAATATTTATATATTGTTTTGCTGCAGTTGATTCTATCAATCATTTCAATACAATTTCAATTCAATTCTCTGAACTTTATGGACACTATTCGCCTTGGGGCAACGCAAAACAAGTAATTGCCATTTGAATGATTTGATGCGAGTGGCTTTAAAAATTCTCTACATCAATTCAACACAAAATCTCATAAATACCAGTCACTCATGAATAGGCTTGCAATGTTTAATGGAATCACAAGAGCATATGGATTGTGAACAGAGTGAAACTAAGGAACTCCTGTGTGATATATTTATCACTCATAAAAATTTCATTTCACTATAAATATTTAAATAATAATAAATATCATAAAAGCATTAAAAATAAACCGTGAAAAATACTCGTGAAATGGAAGAGCCCTGAGAACAAACTTTCAGATAAAAACAGTATTTAAAATAAATAAAATATTCAATTAGTGCCCTGAGTGTTGAGGTGTGTGCATTATAAGCACGGTGAATGCTAGGTCATCATAATATTATAATGTGACCTTGTAATCTGATAAGATGTGTGGTATTGGAGAAGCACGTGGCTTTGTTGTGTCACGTGACAACCGTTTAACTTGGCTTATGTTGAGTGTATTTTTTCGCGTTCGTGAGCATGAAATGGCGTCAATGAAAGGGGTGAGGGATGACTTTGGCACGTGATGGATGAAATGTATTGAGCAATGCAGAAATTTAGAAAGGTATTAAAAAAAAAATATAAGCAAAATGCAATAACGACAAAATTGTGCGTGAGACAAGACATGTCAGGCAAAGGAGGGAAGCGGACGATAGGAGTGAGTTGTGGAGAGGAAAGCATAAGCTTTCGTAGTCGAAAGAAGAGGCAAGGGGCGTTCATAATGACTGTGAGAGCATTTTATGCTTTCATTATGGACGCCTCTGTCGTTCTGGAATGGATATTCGAATTCGTTCTATCGAAGCAAAATTGGTGAGTAATAAAGAAGTAGGTGATGGCATAAATGACCGCATTTGTTACCTAATTAAAGTGAATGCCCAGTGTGTAAGGAACCTAGAAGAAGAAGGTGTCTGAATTATCTGATGGATGAATGGATTTGGAGGTGAGTGAAAATGAATAGAATATAAAGGAAAAGGTGAAAATATTCAACTATAGATGTGACAGAAAAATCGAAGGAAAGAGACATGTAAGGGAAATAAGTATAAGACACGGGTCGTGGTTTTCAGAGTCAAAAATGAAATATCGGAAATTATGGAGCTGACGTTTTGGTGGGTACGTGACGACAAGCAAGTAAGTTATACGAATAATGGAAGAAGATGTAACAATAAATATTTTTTTTCTTTGCAGGATACCACTATGAATGAAACAGGGCATGGCGTACATACCATTGTTGATTGGGGTAATTTCATGAGGGAAAGTTCTTTAGTGTATTTGGATAAATTTGGAGATATGCGCAAAATTGGGGGGAGGGAGTAATAGTTGAAATAGATGAATCAAAATTTGGGGGAAAAAAATACCATAGGCCGGGGTCATCGGGTGGAGGGTAGTTGGGTTTTGATTCAGAGGATAGATATATGAATATTTTGGAATCCATTAGGGAGGTATTCAATCGCAAGGGTGCAAAAGAAGATTGTGTTTGCTTGTCAGAGGGGAATACAGAGGGAAGGGCCGTGGAAGTGTCTTAGAAGTATGTTAATGTAGTATAGTTAAGGAAAAAAGAAAGAAGGCTGTTTCCATATCAATGCAATATGTTGATTAATGAATGAAAGGCAAGAAATAAAATAATGAAATGAATAAAAAAGTGTGCGACTTGTGTATAATTGAGATGATAATGAATATGTGGTGATGTGAATGGTTATGTGATATGTTTTAAAAGTGAATAGACAAAATGAAGAAATGAATGTGAAATACGCGTCGTCGTTGCGTGGCTGGGTTTATAATGGTATTGATTGTTTGTATGTATTTGGTGAGATTTGAATGTGAGGAAATGTGTGGTTCGAGCGTGTATGGTGAGGGACTATTTTATGTGTGCGTAGTAGGTGCATGATGTCGTGCTCTATGATTGGAATAGTGAGCGCCGATCGACGTTTCGAAAAACACATCGCAGTGACGCGGCTTGGTGTATAAAGGCTAAATTTGGTATCATCAATGTGTGTAATTATTTGGTAATTGTTGAATGGCAAAGAATGTGGGGGTTCAACTTGAATGGTGAAGACTATTTCGTGTGTGCGTAGTAATGTATTCATTCATTCATCATTTATTTCACACAAAATACAATACATGTATACATTGATAGATGATATCATATTTGTGTAGCTAAAAAAAATAAAATAAAAAAATAAAAACAAAAACAAAAACAAAAACAAAAACAAACTAAAACTAGAAAAAAAAAACACTAAAAAAATCTAAAACTAAAAAGTTATAAAGCGAACCTAATGGAAACATATATCTTCAAGGATGTATTCTATTTCATCTCTTGTCAAGAGGGTGGACTGAAAATTACTTTCTATTATGTCCCGAATGAGGCTAGCTTTGACTGCTGCTTCAGGATCAGAAGGCAAAGCAGAGCATGATTTATTTTTTATTTGAGGGATGCGATGGTTTTATTGTCTGACAGGAGGATGCTAGTGACAGAATTAATAGAGACGTTTCTGCTATGACGCATTGTACAATGCATACGATGAAATCTATTTAACAGTTGAACTTTCAGGGGAGCAGTGCCTGTTAATGGGGGTAAAAAATTGCGATGAGTTCTCAACGGAAGGTTTAGAAGAAAGCGAACCCCTCTGTTATTTTTCACACATATATTATCAATGCACGACTGACTCAGATTCCATGCCTGCGAACCATAGAACGTCATACAATAGGCTTTAAACAACTTAATTATAACATCTAAACAAACACCTCTAAAATTGGCGCCCGTATCACCCCAATCATGCCTCATGCCTCTTTCCACAGTGAAGAGTGATATTGAACACACAGTTAGTATTGGACGAATGACAAAAAAAATCGGATTTAGATGACTTAAATTTAGACATTACATCAAAATTATGCCATGAATAATGTGTTGTTAGGTTTGTTTATGCGTAGTAATACACCAATGGTGGATTATGTGTGATTCAAAGTGAGTTCAACATGAAAATGATGAAATATTTTGATGATAACGACTTCTCCTTGAATATCCGCGGTCAAAGTAAGGTTTATAAGATGCATATTATAGCTATGAGTTACTTGGCTTGTCTTTCATCCTTTTATCAGCTATATTATAAGCGTTTTGGGGGTCCGGATGATATGACAAGTGAACCGAATCGGAGGACCTGCTCAACTTTTCATGCCACGATAATAGAGACGCATCAAAAGTTCAGAAGAATGAAAGGTTTTTCGTTCCGCATTTACGATCAGCTGTTCGTTGCCAATGTTATTGAATGTAAATTCTACCAACTGGAAATAAATGTTCTCCTTACTTGATGCGTTATGAATTTAGTGAACTTCGAGCGGCTTTTTCTGTGAGCAATCTCAATGCTCACAGAAAAAGCCGCAGAATCTCATTCACTTACTTCACACCTCTAAACATTAATCAAGTCTTACCTTCACTCATGAAGTTACCAGAATGAAATACAATTCAATAACAGTTATTTTCATTTATTTTATGCATATTATTTTTGCAATCACCAAATGATAATGGTTTAATACCTCCATATGTTAATACCTAAGCATCACAATAATAAGGGACGATTAGAAATTATTTTCTTGAACCTAAAAAATCCGGAAATATCAGCCATGCTGACTATGGCTTTCAATTAACTTCATTATTAGTTAATTAATACATTTAGCATATACCACAAGCATTTTAAACTGCATATACAGATAATATTAATGTTCGCGTGGATCCAGTAGGTTCAGATATCTTTGGTAATGAATTGAAGCATTTTCTTCCATTGATTACCCTAACTACCTCCTAATTATTTAAAGGTCCAATTAACTCACATGCTATTCGATCGCCTTTATTGACCCAGAAAACCCAGAA
>KB295370.1:0-14740 GCA_000328365.1 Capitella teleta | reverse complement strand
CAATAGATACTTGTCTGGGTCCCATTTATTAATTATCAACTGATCACATGAAACAATATTCATCGAAAATTGCATCCCATGGTCATGCAGAGGAAATAATTTATCATTGAAATGAAAAAAACCCTCTGTAGCACAAAACACTTTCATGTTGTTGTTCTTGTATCACGTTTTAAACCTCTAGAATTAAGAAAATATGTATGCTACTTAATTTTAAAGATTTGTTTTGATTTGAAGTGGCGAATCTGGGGATGGCACCTTTGTGTACGCATTTTTGTTTGCAACCTCTGATGCTCCGAGCCGAACAACAAATGCGCGTGCTTTGAGGCAGAGCCGTTAATGAAGCATTTATGGAATATTTGCTATAAAATGACCCAGTAAAAGGCCTAATATATTTGATAAAAGACTATTGAAACTATAAATGATAATTATATTGGGGTACATAGCGTTGTAATAGAGAAAAGAGAATTTTTGTAACAATATACACAAGGTTAACATATCCCCATTACAGTGAAACCCCGCTAACTCGAAAACGAATAACTCAACGACCCCTCTTCGTCGTAGTGTTTTCAAAGTCCCGACGACTCCCCTATGCTTTAGCATTACAGATTGCTCGGATTCCTCAAACACCGCTTTGTCAAAAAACCCTGTTCCTCAAACATATTTTTCAGTCCCTTCAGCAAAATCAAATCGTATTCGTCGAAGTTTTTTTTAGATCAAAGAACCCTTTCGCTAATTGCAATTAGCGCAACTCTGTTTACTGTTTTGGACAATCGTTTACAAACAGAGATCGACTCGCACGTCACTGCTCGCATTGTTTAAAAGTCAGCGTCTCCGTCTCTGTCTTTTCATTGCGTAATCGATCGCATTGTGTCGATTAAAGCAGCCAAGAGACGATTACAGAAAGCGGTATAGCCTCAGATGTTGAATAGGTAGGAAACATCAATAATAAACAAACTCTGCCCATCAGTACAAAATCCGATCATTCATCACAACAAATTAATCAGTCTGTCGACGAATCTCTACGAGACATCTCTACAATTAATCATGGTGACTAAACGAAAGATCACGTGTGTAACCCTGGAGACCAAGTTTGCTGAGGGTGAGGAAATATTCTCCAAGATTAGCAATGTAGCACCCCCGTTCAGAAGAAGGCTTCAATTTGATCTTTTTTTTTCAAAATGATTCAAATGAAGTTCAATTAACAACACAAACTACTCAAAACAAATAGTTTTCCTTTTTTGTGTTCGTATGTTGGCAGCTTTAAAGTGTTCAAGGGTAGGTCATTACGCTATCATAACATAATTTGAGATCAATACGCTATCACAACGTCATAACCTTACCAAAATGTTGAGAATTCGAAAACCCCGATTTGAGTTAGTGGTCTTTCACTGTAGTTGTAAATATACTTTTGAAACACCCTGTAGATCCACGGGTAGCCATGGGAGGGATGTGGGTGTTTAACAGTTATAAAATATATAATAAAATCCTGAAACAAGATTGAGTAGATTAGAGCATGTAGCTCCTCGTCAATTACTTCAAGGCAAGAGCTTGGCATCAAGCCTAGCCGATTCAGCTGCGGGAAATGAAAGACGAAGGCGTGCCTCCACAGAATAGAACAGCTCAGCTCAAGAGAGTTTAATTTATGCTTTGGTGATTTTTATCATCACCATGCCATTACAACAGATTAGAGCAGTAGAAGCTGTAAATAAGCATGCATTCACAGTGCCGGTATCGCGAAATCAGCAGCTTAGCAAAATCGGCGGTTTTGAAACAAACAAAAAATAGATATATATATATATATATATTTATATATAAAATATAATATAATATAAATATAATTTTATAAATAAAATATATGTATATTTTTATACTAATTATTTCTGGAACATTTGTAAAATCTCTGTTTTGAGACTTTAGAAATCAAGAAAAATATCAAGCGTAGGCCTATTGTCTACCAAATTGGGTCTTTTCATTTCAATTATTAAATAAAAATATTAATAAAATATTATATTAATAATTATGCATCACATTATTTATTATTAATAGTCTTTCAATGCTACTTGTATACTTCAGTCGACCACTGCCCGAAAGCCAAGAATGGAATGGAATCATTCAATTGCTATCATCTTGCACAGGTTGTTCCATGTATTGCGCACACACGCTTTATCTTTGATTACTGGTCCCGATGCCAAGCGTTGCACTACTTCCTTACTTCAATGCCTTGCTTTTGTTAATTTTGGGGATTAGGAAACACTGCCCACCTGTTGCCAGCACGTTGAGTGGTCTCATACTGAATAGCAGATAGCTGAAGTATTGTAAACGATTTTAAATGGTAGTGCAATAGTACACCATATTAATTTTAAATCAAATGAAAAAATTTTGCCTTTGCGTTTTACAAATTGGAAAAATTCCCTTAGGGGCTTTTTTGGCAGACATTGTGGGTTATTTTCTGGGTGGGGGTTTGCAGTACATGTGTCTCACTTCGGATTGAACACTTGATTAGTTTCAAATAGTGCTGCAAAGTCAAACATGAGCAGAGTGAAGTTGATTGTCGTTAGTTTTGGCCAGCAACATGATGATTTCATCAATGTCACTCTGAATCATCATAGCACTATCCAGAAAGTCCTTAGGAATTTTGGACCCATCAATTTGAATATCAGAATATTGTACACCTGAGTTGATGTGTTGATCAATGCCAGCTTCAGCGAGTCAGCAAGCCCAAGGAGTGATTTTACAGGATTTAACATCTAACACCATCTAAAAGCTGAAAAGTTTCTCAAAGTGATTACTCACTAGGTCTGAAAAAAATGAGCAGGCATTAATTACTACATTACTACATTGTAGTTTTTCTGTATTTTATGCCATTCTTTGTGTTTGTATTCTGATGGCTATATGAGAGAATGAACATTCATTCTGGTCTTTTTGTATGTGCATTCATATTACTGTACAGTGTACATCGCCATGCTGAGGCTGAATTTATGGACATAAATAATACAAATTCCTTATGACATCATAATGCCATAAACTCATCAGTGATAATCATAATGTCTACTCTTCTAAGAGCGCCACTCATCTATGAATGGAGCTCTTATACGAGTTTTACCAGGGTTTACTGTACTGTATACTTTTGTATCTTTTGTTTTATGCCAAGTTCAGCTGTTCAACAGCATCTTTTTGCTCTTTTCCTTTTAATTTAGGCATTAGTCATTTACTGAATCCATAAAAGCCCGCATCCAATCAGTTCAACTTCAAATCCTGATCGTAGCTTTTAAAAACATAGAAAACAAATACCTCCTGGAACACCTGTGATCCAGATCTGTGACGCACATGTAATTTCCTTTTCTTGACAATGATAATATTGCCACCCTTTGATATTTTTATTTCTTTATTTTGGTGGGGGGATTTTGTAGCAATAAAAAAAGAATAAAAAAATAAAAACAAATACTAAACTTGACCTGAATGGAATGGATACAGGACTTATTTCATCAAAAGTCAACACAAGTAAAAATGACATTTTAGGCATTGGTTCGGGCACAGGACATATATATTGTAATTTTTGAGCCATTGCGGCTTTAAAATGCTTATTTACAGTCAAAGCTCGTTATTACAAACTCTGATATATGGAACTTCCGGTTATATAGAACTAATTTTGGGGTCCCCGCCAGATCCCTATCATTTACCAAAGCAGGTTCAACAGATAATTCGAACTTCGCATTGTTCCAACTTCCGGTTTATACAAACCAAATATCCAGTCCCCTGAGCAGAAATGACTCCTGCTATTACAAACCCACAATGTGATAGTCAATCAAAATTCAAAATATTGCTCATTAAAGCAATACCCATACCTCTCTCAAGCAAATGTTGTTTACTCCTCTCAATCGACTCGATTATGCAAGCTAACTGTGATATTTCACACCACGGTCTTTAATGAATATCAAAGCCGAGTGTGTCGCCGCTCTGTTGTCAAGCAGGCCGCCGATTTCAAAGTGGCGATCGGTTCTTTTATCTTTTGTTTGTGCAGAGACAAAAGAAACAATTACGGTAATCATGCTGCCAAAGAGATCAATCGCTGATATTCTCCAAAAGGTAATTGAAAATAGTCCAAACTTACTCAGAAGACATAGAATATAATACAGACAAAATTGCAACAGATAATCATTCGATATTGATTCGATTCTGAGGATATTAATGAAGACCTGGAGGAGAATAGCATTCCTTTGGCTTAACTGCTGCGCCATGCTGTGCCAAAAAAGCTTGCACAGTTGAGGAGTACTATGACCTTGATGATCGTGTAAAAACTTGCCAGGTTGCAACCGACAATGACATAATTGATGCCATTAAAGAATATAAGTCACCCCAAACAAGTTCGAATGACGATAGCGACAATGGCAGTGATGAGGAAAACAACACAGTGACCTACACAGCAGCAATGCAGTCGTTCGAGCAATCCTGTGCAAACGAAGATGATGTATTGAAACATCTTACTTCACTGGGTGGATTAAACTCAGCATCGCAGCATAAGCTTTAACAATCCACTATTGAATCCTTTTTACTAAGTGAGTGAGTGATTGGGGTCTTACAGCTCCACCCAACCCGTTCGGGTGATACGGGCGCCAGAACAGAAGGCCCGGGACCGGGGTTTCCCCCTACTCTTATCGATAAATCCCAAGGGTTCTTTATCCTGCATACCACCATAGACAGTAGTACACAGCGCCCCGCCTTGTTACGCAGTTGGGCAGCGCTGCAGAGTCACCAAAGAATTACAATTGTAATTCACAATCAGAACGCCCGTGGCCTGATCTGGTCTCGAACCCGGGACCTCGACCCCCACGGTCGGCATAGGATTGTAGTCAGCGGTTTAACCCACTGCGCTATCCGGTGCCCCTTTTTACTAAGTTAATAATTACTAAGTTAATGATGCATTAATTTTATGCCATGGATTTCAATAAAACATATAAAGAAACAAACCTTTTTTGTCAGGTGTTAACACACATGTTTCATTTACATCTCCATTAGCTTAATTACATTATGATTATCATTATGTGTATTATTACATCAATTTGTGAATCAAAACTTTTTTTCTCGATGGGAGAATTGGGTGTTCTCCTAATATATAGAACTCCTGGGGCCGATTCCAGAAAGAAACTTAAGTGGTAAAACTAAGTTCGGGAGGAGTTAAGTTGACTAAAACGATTCCAGAAACAAACTTAAGTCCTCTAGACCCTGCAAAACTTAAGTGACCTCTCCACCTGACTTAAATCAAACTTAGTGAATTCAAAATGGCGCCGATCAGAAGACGCCGGATTAATGCTATTGTGTCAACACCTAGAAGGAGGCTTCCAAACAGGAGCAATGCTCTGGAAGGTGTCATGAAAAATAAAAAATAAATAAAATAAAAAATAATAATAATAAAAGTGTTATGAAAAAACAAAACAAAAAACGTTAAGATTGTAAAGCGGAAAAAGCGCACTTGTTGTGTTATGATTAGGAATCAACGACGCTATACACTCGCATTTTGCATTTGTGATGCTTTCGTTTTCGATAAAGTTTCGGAAAAATCATAAACAGTTCATAAAAGTCATGTTGCAAAGTTCGTTTACCACTGATCAAATTTCTTGTCATGTGTTATACATCCTTGGCAGATAGCCAAATCCGGTTTACGCTACTTAAGTTAAGTTCAGCAAAAATGCGTTTGTGGAATCGACTTAACCTGAAAACTTAACTTAACGCCTTGAGGACTTATCTTAAGTCCCAAAGTTAGGTTTCTTTCTGGAATCGGCCCCTGATATTACAAACTAATTTTTATGGCCCCTGAATGTTTGTAATAACGAGCTTTGACTGTAGTGAGATAGACAAATGGTCAAGAGTCTTCTACCTCACTCTCTTCGGAGTCTTATGACGTCATAAAACCCCACCATAAACCCTGGGGTACCAAAGTTTTTATCTATGCACTCACAATTACATTTAATGCTGTACAAATAAAGGAATTTGTTCAAACACGACTATAACACACTGTATAATACTTTTACAAACACTTGATTCAATGAAAATCGTAAACATAAGCATAATATTTATAACGCTATGCTAAGTACATCTGGGAATGAGGTCAAATTGACTCGAACAATTGAATTAAATACTATTGGCAACCTTTTTGACGGGTTGTGGAATTCCCAGGGTGTTACGACGTCATTTGCAGCTCCACTAGCGGCAAATATGTGAACCAAACCGATTTGACTGGAGAATCAAAACCACTCAATATGTGATGTTCGTGACTCATTTATACCATGTAAATAATATCAGATAAATATTATTTTGCGCTGGAATGATTAATTTGGGTGTATATTTTGTGAATGTGGCGTTATCTCGGGCATTATGGTTGATCTTTAAATTCAATATCAATGACACCCCAATCAAATAATAGAGAGTTATTGCGATAATTTATCAGTTTATGCCATGTGCTTACTCAACCTTAGACCTCTAACAGTGTCTAACACATTATCTGTGGACGGCAAACCACGACAATAGACCTAGAAACTGTTGGTTGAAATCGCCACCGCCGATTTATTTTAGTCTCCAAACCAACACCAGACTGATTTTCTGCTGAACTGCCACCATTTGTTGGCTAAACCGATTTCAGATTCTCAAACCAATACCAAAAAATTTGGGGACCAACCACCACAGTAGATTTGGAAACTTTCAATTGAAATCGGTGCCACCGATTTATTTTAGTCTCCAAACCAAACCAAACTGATTTTCTGCTGAACTGCCACTGTTTGTTGGCTAAACTTCTCAAACCAATACCAAAAAATTTGGGAACCAATTAAGAACGCTCACTGCCTTAATCTAGCGATATAGCAGAGGTAGCATCGTCAAGCGGGAGGCTGCGGTCCGCGCCCTCACGCTCAGGCTGAAGCCATTGAGTTACATAAGAGATATAAGACGCATACATAAGCTTTGATATAGGCTTAGTGTACACTTAATAAACAGATATTTGTGACGGAAATATGAATGAGATATCATCAGTTACATGCTATTCAGCAATATTTTCACTCGTGGGTTGATAGAAGGATGTGTTTGAAGCCCTAAAAAAATATGATCAATATACATGCGTCGAATCAAGAAACACCTGAAGTGCAGTCAATGAACTTTTTTTCATTGAAAGCCAGTTTTCACATGAGATCTTAGGCATAAAATGAAGACATATTAAATATCCACTTATTTTAAATACGAACATACAAGAGTATAAAAGGAAAAGGGTAAATGAAATAGTGATAAATAACAAACAATCCCGGTAAAATTGACATGAAAATCGGAGTCATAAGTTCTTTAAGTAATAAAAAGGAAAGGTTCCCCTGGAAGTTTGCTGTGTTCTAGAGCAGTCTGATGTTGATCCGAAGGAGAGTTTTGGCAGCGCAGCCATCCTTGGCAGTGCTGATATGAAAACCGAGCTGACGGCTTAGTATCTGACCATAAGAACACGAGAAAATCCCTGGAGAGCATAATAAGCACCTTGATGGCATCTCAGGAGAGGCAAGACCAATGGATGGTGGAGTTGCTAGCCGCACTAGATCACCAAAACACTAGACAGAATGTCGTCTGAATATTCTCATATACAGACGGAGATAAAACTGTATATAAAATTGGAAGTTACATGAAATCATCATGAATTCAGCGCTCAATTTCAGACGCTCGGAGAAAATTGTGCAATTTGGCAATTAAAAACGCTAATACCAGCCACAAACCCACACAAACTATAATCCTGATATATTTTGCCCCCTAATTAAATAATAAAATATACAAACCATATCCTCAGTTTATAAATAAAACCACTTGAATGCTTGATCGAACAAATTATCAAATTCTCACTCACTCATTGACCTCCTTGACCTGACCTAAATTTGGAAATGAACCAGATTTGAGATCCTTCATTATTTCAATTGCAAAATGTCGTTCAAATTGCTTCATTACTCCTGCTAATTCGTGAAATGAAGCCTTATGTTGGCACATTATAGTTGTTTTTTATTTAAATGGTTATATACTGACGTGTAAAGGATATTTAATCATAATAAACTAATATATATTCCAGCGTCTCTTACTCATTGACTGCGTGTTCTCAAAGCGTCATGATTACATGTTTGAGAAGGAGCAAAATCACACACAATCTCGACTCATTTTAACGCACGGTATGCTCCTTTGACATGTGCCCTACATAAATTATGCAAATGAGGTGAATGGCTGAGTGCGCTTGCACTTGTAAATATTTTGAAATGTTGGCATAAATTTGCCGAGTTATGTAGGAAATAGTGGATGGAATCTCATTTTGAATAGTGTGGCATTTCTAAAATAGATGATTTTAATACAGGATTTTCAGCTTGTCTGCCAATGCCCACGGGTTTGACGCCAGAAACAACTTCCAGTTTTCAACATACAAGTATCATCGGCGGAGATCTGAGATTACCGCTGACGAATAGGCTACCAAAACACAACCAGTTGCGGAAATTCACGAGAAAGGTGGAGGATCCCATGGATTTGTTGGCCTTCATTATCAATTTTGTGTGGCTGGCAGATAGTTATGTGTGGGGTGATGCCATGCGTCTTGACTTCATAATTGAGTGCCTGCATGATCAGGCTGCTCATTTCTTCAGCGGCCTCCCACCTCACCATTGATGCAGTTATGTGCTGCAAAAGGAGAAGCTGCATACCAGGTTCCATGTGGTGTCAGCGTCAGCTGTGCTGCGTCAACTACTACAGGGTATACACCAGAGTGCGGAGGAGATGCTCCGAGAGTTTGCTTCAAGGGTAAAGCATCTGGTTAAGAAAACGCATCCCTTTTTAATGCCGCTGACTGTGGAACCAATGGCAATTGATGACTTCTTGAGTGGCTGCAAAGAGAAGTTAGCAGCTTACAGTACTCTCAATCAGGAACCAGCTTCAGTGGACTTGGCCCTAATTATGGTTGAAGTCGTGGTGATGAACCAGCAAGCAGTGTTTGGATCCAATCCTGTCTCCAAAGTGTGCCAGGTGCTTTGATTTGAAAATCCAGAAGTAGCAATCTGAGTGCGGGCTGTGCAGATATGAAGCCAGAGTGCTTTGTTGGAGGTCAAAGTGAGATCAAATTCCCTGGGTGAGTAGGTGGAGAATTGATGTCCTTGGTTTCCTTCTAGACACTACCTTACAAGTCAGGAAACGAAAGCGGGTTATGGTGAAAGGGTCACCTACGACTGGTTAGCCCCCTAAATTGGCGTTCACTACCGAGCAGGGTCTGGCTGAGCAAGCAGACCCCTCTCTTTTCAGGGCTTCATCTCCCATGTGTGGTCTGACACTGGATAATGAGCAGACAATTCCAGGATTGGTGGGACGATATTGGCATCAGCTGCTGGCACTTTCAAAAACAATGCCAGAGGTGGAGCCATCTTAAGGCTCCTGTGACCTAGCACTCAACCTTGCCCTGTAGGATCTTGCATTTTCTTTCGGGAGCTGGCACCTATCAGGCCAATTTGATGTCCACCTTGGCCAAGAGTCTGAGTGGATAAAAAAGAAAAGGAAGAAGATAAGTCTCTTCTGGGTCTTAGTCAAGTGTCTTTTGTTTGTGATATGTTTCCCTCCATGGTGTGGAGCTCCAGCCTAGGTGTTTTTTTTTTTTTGGTCTCTTCTGGCTGCTCAGGGGCGCCAGTTCACAAGGGCGGCGTTGCTGGCTATCATGAGAGGTAGACATGTAGCAGGAATCAAGTCTGATTCTCGTGGCGCCACCAATGGCCGACAGCGGAACCTCAACACCCGACTGCAGTGCCACCTGTGGCTATTTTAACCCAGAAACAGCAGTTAGTTGCTTGTTGTCTACATAGAACGATCTTTGGCAGACTCACTGAATTATTGTCCTACAGCCTATCCCATTTGTGAGTAACTGCGCAGTGTCATTTTCACTACACTTATAAAAGCAATGAAAGTGTGATGTGCCAGGAAAAGTGTCCATTGTGTTTCATCAGGTCTAAAGAAATTAATGAAAACTCATTATACTCTTCCTTTTAGTTTATTGTTTATTTATTAGTGAATCGAATTTTCCATTGGCATTGATAGAACTAAATCGGAAATAAAACTAATTTGGTATAAACCAAACAAACCCAATCACTTTCAGTCAAATAAACCGAGCCAAATTTGGGGCAAACCAAACTGCTTTATCAAATCGGTTTGGTTACAAAGTTTAGTTTACAGGTGCAAGCGGCTTACCGGGGTGTTACGCATTGCCTTCGGAAAGTAGTCAAGAAATACTGCAGCAGTAGACTAAAATACGGCGCTCTTTTGCTTCGACTTCAATTTTGTTTGTCTGCTTTTTTGACTTCCGGTTTCAATACACGAAAACGTGAGCAGTGGTGAGAATTAAACTTAAACGTTAAAGGGAGGGAGAACTGGTTAAAAATTGACTTTGAGTCGTCATTTGATGCACCAAAAATGATTCCTATGCCTGGCCCACACAAGGAATATCATCGCTAACGATTTCGCGGGAGATATATTGCTAATTAGGCGTGACGTCAGATGCTGTGATGAAACACCGAGTTCCCTATCTCAGTATCCGATATCTTTTACGATATGGGCCTCGTCATATCAGCGTGTCCTGCGACTAAACCCCTGGATATTTTTTTATTTTATTTTCGGAAATAGATAGAATAATCATTTTATCACCAGTCAGGTGCGAAATTTTTTTTTTTTTTTTTTTCGCTATTTTTCTTATTTTAACAAGCGATTTTCTGGGACACCTACCATGGTTTCTCATTCTTCGTTTCGTAAACAACAAAGATGTCCTTTTATGGCGAAGATGGTCTGCTCTGATTGGCTGAAATCGATAGCTTCACGAGGGGAACTGGACCAATCACGAGTCGTGAGAGAAGTTTGAGCGGGAAAGTGAAGCATGTGCGTTTGTTTACAGCGCAGTGTGCAAGCGCTGAGTGACATCACTCGCAAAATGGCGTCTGTTTACTTCTTCACGAAGTGATTTTTTTTTAGGGTTTTATTTAATGTAAGTTCGACATGATGGCACTGGCTCATATTGTTTTTTCTTGGAGCATATATATACCATCTAACGTCTGGAGGGCTTAAACACAAGGATGAAGGATTTGTGGGATAATATGTCTATATTTATCATGCAATCGGCTGAGTGCGGAGCCTCGCAGCCAGTAGACGCAAAAAGAAGCGGTTTACCATCGGGCGAGGTATACAGACCTCGCCTGATAATTTGTGCTACTGTTTACAACACTTACCAATGAAAATCACTTGTAAGTACAACTTGAATTGAACTTCAACTTGGACTTACTCACTTAATAAGTTAGTACAACTTAGTACAACTACAAGTTCGACAGGGCTGTCTTCAATCGTTGAAGACTCAAGTCAAGTGAGCCAGAAATTGAGGCAGACATTCCGTTTTGGCGTTTGCATAAATGCTATTGAATGCACTCCCATTACACTCATAGTGATGATAATCACACGCACAGTGTGACTATTGACTCACAAATATTTGCCCAGCCTTAATTCTACATAACTTAGTGATTTAATTTTTCAATTATAAATCAGTACTTTTTTTTTTCAAAATGATATTAATGATTTTAACATTTTCTCTTAGTTTCAGAAATTGTTTAATTTTTATCTTGTGAACGATGGGGAAATTACGAAAGAAGGCTTTAAAGAAGAAGGCGGCGACCGATGGCGGAGGCAGTGCCATGGACACAGACGTTCCTTCTCTGGTGCAATTCTCTTATTTGAACAAATTGAACATGTGACATGTGATTATTCTCAGGCAATCACTGGAGGCCAAGGCTCTCTTGAAGGAGGCCTCTTCAGTAAGCTGGACGTGGACCTTAACGCCCTGAAGCGTCAATTAGCTGGGGGTGGAGGTGAAGATGATGACGCAAAGACTGCTATCACTAGCAAATCTTTCAGAGGACTCAATATAAAGAAAAAAGAAAAAATGAAGATAAAGAAAGAATTCTGGGGAAAAAGTGAGACATATTTTTGTTTACGGGAGATATTATTCTTATTCATCTCAATGTTATGCTAAGTCTGTATCAAAACTGATTTATATTCTGTTATTACAGAAATGGATTTAATAAAATCGGTGCATAAAGAAGAAGTAGATCGGAAGAAGAGGCGGCAAACTGCGGTTGTTGGTGACATGAAGCCACTGTCCGATGCTCTTCCTACGTTAGAATTACTCATGAAGCAGGGCAAAGAGGTCAAGAATCCGTGAGATATTTGCTCCCTTTGCTTTTTGATTGCTGATTTCTGCTACCATTGTTTTAGCTTGCCCGGAAAACCGAAACCTATCAAAAAAGAAAAGTCACGTCAAAAAGACATGTGAGTATTGTGTGACATGACAATTGTTTGTCAAAGTATGATGCTCTATGACTACAGTAAAGATTCTCTGAGACGACCACCACCCAGGGGATCAGTTGAAAGTGGTTGCTGATTGTGTTACTCATAGGGTAGTCAGTCGTCAAGCGGCTGCTCGTCACCGTTTGTAAGGATAATTACAATATTAAAACGGCGATGATTGAAGACGCAAAATTCACGTTTCCTCAAAAGTGGTACCTCAGTCTATGTGGATTCCACATGCTCGTGGGCAAATAACAGCTGTGAAATTTTGTGTACATCTTCCTAATATCATAACGCGTGATTTACGCAATTTTCTGTCAAGCAGACGACTTTGCCATTCACGCAGTTTGTGCTTCAAATGGTTTTTAATGTATTAGTATACTTTTGCTACATTCTCACAGGCAAATAACGAAACAAAAAAATTCTATACATGTGTGTCATATGAACTGAATCCTTTCAGTATTTGAGCGCGGATTTTAAGTTATGTAACCAGGACGAATCGATTTTGAGCGATAAGTCGCGTGTCACGCTGTGTGTTTGCTGCGAGTGGCTCAGCATGTTTTAGGACATTTCTCTTTCAAAAACCATGTCTTTCTTTTTTATTGATACACTCTTTTACCATTAACTGGCTATAACTTTGCTGAATGATGATCGAAATAATACCTGTCTATTCGTGAAAAAGTTGTACTCGAATAGGAAAACTTTCTGAATCATAACGCAATCTAATTCCTCCCCGAAGAGTTATTTGCACTGCGAAATCAGTCTATTCTGTTGAGTTTCTTCTAAATAGTATAAAAAATAAGAAATTAAGAGAAAAATTAAGAATAAAAAAATATCAAGTGGAAAAAATGTTTATAAATTAATTTGTCTGAGGGAATTGAATACTCTTATGCATAGCGTAATAATGGCTATGTATAAATCAATATTAAATTGTAATCCGGTTGCTCACTTATTATTTACTCCCAATGTATGCTTTCATTTACCTCATATCTATCACGTTCAAGCTTTTTATCCTTATTAGTCATTACTAGGCTGAATCAATGCTGTTGTGTAGACAGTGTCAATCAGCAAAACTCAAAAAATCTTTTTTTATGATTACTTTGAATAATTTCTATATGAAATATACACATTGTATAGCTTTGTTGATATTTTGACTTTTTCAGTTAAATCAAAAGTATGTACTGTTTCCGACTTGGGTGGCAGAATAGTGCGTACTACTAGTGATTTGATGTACACCCAGCAGATTCTACTCTGTCGCAGCCATTTTCATTTTAGTGGCCATATTGAACATTTTTTTCGTGATCGAAAGGCCAAACACCAAGTTACCAAGACTTTTCTGATTCCAAAAATGTATACATTGCCGAGATTATGCCTAATATTTTCATCGCCAGGATACTAACTATGTCCTCGTTGACGAGTAATTTTCAGGGTTCTCGCCAGAGCCTTATAGCGTATCGCGAGCGATACGCTTTATTTTCGGAGCGATACGCTTAAATTTCTGCGATACGCTTTTTTCTTTTTTCTTTTTTTTAACCAAGAATTTATTTGCGCATGTGATTCATTTCATTTCCCTTTCCCCTTTCTGTCAACATTTAAGGCTTCAAAGCTTGGTAAATAAAACACGCGCCTCGCCTCGCGACGGCTGACCGCTCATTAAAGACGAGTTGCCCTAGCCCCTCCCGCTTCCCTCAATCGGCGCCAGCTTATCAGTGATCAGTAAATTTTGTCGGCAAACGGCGGCACTTGTTTTGACGCTGATTATTGTGTTGTGGTATCAATTTATATTAGCGTTGTATTCCCGTCAGTTCGTGGTTTTTTCCTCGCACATTACGTACTCTTTACGCGCATTATGGCCAGTAAACGCAAGCAGAGCTTAGACTCTTGGATCGTCAAGAAGCAGAGGTTGGATCCCTCACGGTCACCCCCTGGCCCCCCTCCCACCGCAGCTCCAACAACGGGTACGCAGAAGAGGGATGCCCATCGGATTTCAGGATTCAACCAGGAGTGGTCGAAGGAGTACCCCTGGTTGAAGGAAGTGGATGGCGGTAAGTAATTAATGTTCAGTTGCTGATGCATGTACCCAATTGCGATTAATCATCTATGTACATCATGCATGTAATAATTATATTTGCGGATAACCGAGCTATAATTATTATGGAATGTTCAATTATGGAGTAAGTAATTACTAAACTGAGTATGCAATTCGTATATCACGGCCTTTTCCCGATCGTTTCTTCAAACACGAATGTATATACATGCACTTATTGTACGCTATAACGAANATGTCTACAAGCAAGCATATAATATTTAATTATATACCTTCCTCCGGTTATGTAATGCAATAGCACAGGCATATAGTAATATTTATAAGTATACG
>KB295343.1:424574-462615 GCA_000328365.1 Capitella teleta | reverse complement strand
ACCGAACTGGTGCTGTGGCGTCGTCTGCTCGTTAGATCAATGGGACTCAGATAGATCTCATCTATTAGTCCCCGCGTCGACTGTTCTGTATTACCATATAACGCATTTAAATGTTCTTCCCTCATCCAAAGTTGACTTTATATTCGATTTCTTTGCATACATTTAATGGGCACAGAATAAGTAGAGTTTCTGGGAATAATTGGTCAGTTTTAGTCAATTTCACAATTTGTTATTAAAATGGAGTTAGACTACTTTTGGTCTACTCAATCGGACGATTTTCCATGAATCATCGATTTTTGTATCGAACATAATGCGATACTACATGGGGTCAGGCTACTCGACTATATATGCGCCAAAGTCCGCACGTTCAATACACGAGGACCCGAGGCGGATAAAGGGAGAGGCAAACGAAATTGCCGTGCTTCCAACCGAAATAAAATATATTGTATTGGTCACATTCTCTGGTGGTCCCATTACTGACCATTTCGGTCAGTTCTGGGGTCAATTAAACTTAAGCCCTGTATCAGCTGTTTGCCGCAAAAATTGAAAATATCGCCCAATGTTTGGTGCACTAGAGCTATATTGATTGAGATAAATCGGCGAAATTAGAGTTGGCATTTAATCACTCAACTTCTTCTAGACCTTTCCATATTTTGCTAGCTGTTTTGTTCTCGCAATGTTGGTTCTTCTTCTTTCCATTTCTTACATACTGTTCGCCAAGTATTTTTATTGTTCAAATTCTTCAAACTCTTGTTTATTTGTTGGGAAATGGCTGAAGTATGTCCCCCTCTTGTCAAGAATCATGACATTGTAAATCTTGTGGGTCTTGTGGCCTGTGCTTTGTACAAATGTGCATCTGTGCAAATTCTTACCAGACGACATGTTCATCATATTGAAAGTGTGGAATTCAACTTAGAAGAAGTAAAATCTCGATGTTGAATCCCCTATCCGAAGTGCCTCAGTACTAGATATCCTATAATCATTAAAGGTACTCGATACGAGCATTATTCTAGTCTACTGGACATCTGTGATTTGTCAATAGGATGCGCGCAAAGATAAATCGTGGAATTCCGGCGAAGAGGGGGTGGGGAGAATAGACATGTAAACAAGATAGCATAGGTTGAATTTATTTTCATTTCATGCCTTATAAAGAGATGTATAATGTATTATTCACGACATCTATTAACCTGTTTGATAAATGAACCTATAATAAGATGATGAATCACTGGTAAACTGACCTATAATCAGCTGATAATTAAAAACACTTCTGCGCTTTATTGCACAAAAATGTAAAAAAAAAAAGATGAACAACAAAATGCTCACCGTTGATCGATATAGGCTAAGCACATGCCAAAAGTGGTATTTTTTTTACAAGATGATCACTTTTGCCTGAGTTGAACTTCTTTGAGTTTACAATAAATTCCCTTCATTTTGATCAACTCCGAATGAGTTCCAATCTCCGCGATTTTCCCATTGTAAAAAAAAAAAAAAAAAAAAAACAACAATCTGGTCAGCATTCTGAATGGTCGACAGACGATGTGCGATGACCAGCGATGTTCTTCCTTTCTGCGCCCTGTCCAACGCCGCTTGGACTACCTGCAAACCATACACCGTCAAATATCCAATCGTATTGCTGTGATCGTCTGACCTTTTCGTTCTCCGTGTCCAGGGCTGACGTTGCCTCGTCTAGCAGCAGAATTTTCGGGTTGCGTACCAGCGCCCTGACGATGGCCACCCTCTGCTTCTCCCCGCCGCTCAGCTGTGCTCCCTTTTCTCACGTTTTCGTCTCATATCCCTACAAATGAAGCAACATTACAACACATACCTTGGACGTCCAGATGACCAAAGGGAGGGAGGAGATTTTGTTGTGAATATTGGCGTTCATCGCTGCTTCAATGATCTCGCTCATCTGGACGTCTCGACTAGTGTCTCCATAGGCGATGTTCTCTGCAATCGTGCAGTCAAGGAGAACTGGTTCCTGAGACACGATTCCTATCTGCCTCCTCAGCTAGCGCACGTTCAAACTGCGGATGTTCTTACCATCAATCGCCTGCAGAAGCATCAAATCTCCATCAATGAGGACGGGCAAGCATGATTCAAGACTTACCACTTCACCCTCGAGGGGATCATAGAAGCGCTCTAACAATTGCACCGAAGTCGACTTGCCGCAACCACTGTTCCCTACAAGAGCCACAGTCTCACCCTGCTTGACAGTCAAGCTCAAGCCTTGTAACACTGGCACATCAGGACGAGTTGCGTAGTTGAACTTGACATCTTTAAAAGTGACGCATCCAGCCACGTCACTCTGTTGTGCATGATCATTATTTGCCAATCAAGTAAGAGACTTTCCTCACCGGTGATTCACCCTCAGAAGATGAGCTATCAATAAGAGGAACGCGGTCAAAGAGTTGAAGAAGCTTTGCTGCTGCAATTTTTGCTTTTCCGTAATCAGGAGCAAACGATGAAGCTTGTCCAGCAGACATGGCACCAAACACAATCGCACTGAACACTGCAAAATATCACAAGGTTAGATGGCCTGGGTTACATTATATTTTGAGCCCAAAGGCTTACTTGAACATGTTACCAAAATCAAGTCTGCCAATGTCGATGAGGTAAGAACCAGAGTGAAGCATCAGATAATGTCAAACCAATTAGCATTTAATACATTACTTAAAAAGCACAGTTAAAAAGGAAGTGTTCGAGACGACTTTAGCATAAATTGCCAATCTCTTATGCAGTTCAAGTTTGCTTGGGTCACATTGGATCAATAATTCCTGAGACAAAGTCGGTGGAGGACTTCTGATTACCAATGAAATAGAAAGCAAATAATTATTTTCATCTCATCCAGGACATCTCCAGTTACAAGATCTGCCAGCATGTCTGCCACATCAGTCATGTTAATAGAACGAAGAGCATCCCTGAAAGAAACCGAATGGAAATATACAAAGAACAAATCAGCCAGAGACGTGAACAAGGGAATTTTTGTAAAGGATGAAAAAGAACAAAAACTTTGAAATAAGTCACGTTGGTACACTTACTCAAACAAGTCTGGGTTTTAAAAAGCCCATTCCTCTGTTATGTGTGGATACACTTCTGTTAAGTTGACCCAATATAATTTCACGATTTCAATGAATTTCGCGTTGTTGATAAACATGTCTGTCATGTTACTGAAGATGATGATCACGAGTGGGTATGTGCATCCATCCAAACTGGCAACCACAGTGCCAAGGATCATCAGTAATTTCTCTTTGAAGTTGGAGAAATGGAACTACGACAAAACATTAAAAATCCCAACCGAGAACTCACCATTTCCAGGATCCCCCACTGTTGGAATTGGTGCTGGTTCCGTGTCCTCTTCTTCCTGCTTGATGGAGCCATACTTGACGCCGGTGTGACTCTTGCAATCTCCCTTGGGTGGCATGTCTGAGGCATAACAGCAAATCACTGACACGCAATGAATTACAATGATGACCTATAGTTTAAATGGACGGCAGTCATGTTTGATTTATTTACAAGCTCTAATTTTCGGAAAATATCACGTGATTCTCATGACCGCTCATTCTCGTGCAGTAGGGTTTGATTTTCTGTCAAAACCTACTGGACTTCCGAAGGGCATGATAATCAATATTTTGATTTTGAAACAATCATTTGACATTCACTGATATGTCAATATATAGCACAATAAATGAATGTTGCTTTAATAGGACAATGTTTGAATGAAAGGGGGAACAGACTTCATATTGTATATAACTCAGGTTCGGATTTGTACTCATTCATGGAAGTGTCGCAATGATATTTCCAGTGGCGCTCGCGTCTCTTCACTTGACATAATTATTCCATTGGTTTAAGAATAGATGAGAATAACTTCGCTGGTGCTTAGCTGCAGGCGAAATGTTAATTAGTTAATTAAGGGGAATAACGTAGGAAGGAAATGATAACACTCAGATTGTTCGAGTGATTCTAGAACCAAATAACCGATTGAGATGAAGTCGATTTCGGTTATCTGGCCTAGTCACGAGAACATGGCTGTCTGAGTGTAACCATCGATTTCCGAGAGATTTAACCGGATTATGCCACAAAAATTTCACTTGAGTAACAATGTTGTAACTGTCTATTCTTATGCACATGTCTCAACATCGACATATGGAATCATTGACCTTTCAAGATGATCAAGCCCCATTTCCATCGACATTAGTAAGCTCAGAATGTAAATCGAAACTTCCATTTTCTCCTGACCATTTTGATAAAATACTTAATCGTGGAAGCGGTATGCATAGCTGTCGACAGAAAAAAAAAAATTAATGGGGGGGGGGGGCTTGCATAACATAGATATGGAGATTAGCTTGTATATACACACAGATTAGACATCGCTCGTGAACATCGGTTCTTATGTGTCGCCTGTTGCCATGGCAACACTGCCATCCGCTCACTCATTTATCACAGATTTCGATTTCTGCGAACAAAAATCGCTCAAATTTTGCACAAATTAATAATATTTGAGCAAAGTTGGGCTCAGTTTTACCCTTCCAATACTTTACTCATATTATAGTGTGCATGTTATGTCGGGTATATGTGTATTTTATACACTCAAATATTTTAGACACAAATATGCAAGGCTGATTGGCCGGCAAACTCATATAATCGGAAATACTATCTGCTTTGGATTTTGGGGTAAAGTGATTGAAAGTGTTAAATCCGTTCACTGAAATGCATTCTGCACACAATTGCACCATAAAATATTCGATTGATTGATGTACATCACCAATATCAGTCTGTCAGCATCGATCGCAAGTTTACATGTTGCAATATGAAATGCCCTCGAACACAATTCACGATTGTTGCATCAGCCTGTGATCACCTATTAGGTAACTGCGAGGCGTTCCTTTTCTTCATACTTCCTCCGAAGATTCAGAAGAAAAAAATGTATTGCGCAATAACTCATATTTTTATCAACTTAGAAGTGGCGTTACATTGCAAAGAGTGGAATTAAAGCGATCGCGCTTATCGTAACGCTGAAAAGTGTCTATGCCATTTGGCAGTCACCTTTATCACGGTGTTATCTTGTGTTCTAATCAATCGGAGCATGTCTCTTATCAGTCTCCCTTTCGTCTTTCCCAGTGAGCGGGTTAGCAGCTGAACAGTATACGTGGCATGATTATGAAATCACTCTCATCAGTGAGTAAGTGACTACTAGTAAATAATAATTCAGGTAAATACCACAGCAAAATGACCGACGGTCATCGTTTCGTGGTGCAGATGGGATCCGTGGCGGAAAATGTGACTAAGTAGTCACGCAGTATGACAAACAGCAGTCGGCTGGGCGTGTACTATTTTATTCTGTGTCAAAATTTGAACCAAATTCTTATCACAATGTGACACTCAATTGTACCAATGTGTACTGAATGTGGGCCTAGGATTCAGTAGCCCATATTTTACGCTAATCAAGGGCGACGAACGCGATCACCACCCACGCCAAAACACCGGTTCCTTCATGGGGATGTCTCCATTTGAACTAAATTTGTTGTTGATGACATCACACAACAAATGAATGGCCTACTGACGGCTTTATAATAAATGAGAGTATGAGGAAAGAGGTCTGCCCACATTCATTATTTTAGTATACTCACTTAACTACTAATATGTTGTGATTGATTTTCATTTGACTTATATCATTTATGTTCCCCCGGTTCGTGTCCTTGACTCACGTGTCACAGCATCAGCTCTACTGGAAGGACGGTTTTAGGACAGTCCCGAGTAAATTGACCAGAGTCAGTGTAGTGATTGAGACATCGTAAGGCTCTTCTCGGGATTATTAAAGTATCGATTTTCATGGACGCCTTGACCTCCCTCTGTGAAGGCAAAGATCCTATTATCTTCGCTAAGATAAGATGCTCCCTACTCTTGCAATGGTCGGCGAAGCAGCACCCCTAGCGGCGACGAAGGACAAATCACCTAGCGAGTGACCCATCTTATAGCTTCTAGGATCTTTGCTGAGACTGAGAATTCGTTAATCTCTGTGACGACATCAAGAATTAATAGAAAGTTTTAGATGGAACAGAAGAATTAGGAAAAAAAGCAAAAAAGGGAAATGTTAGCTTTTTCCAGTCGTGCGTCACAGTTGTTTGACGTTGTAGAAACCAGCAATAACTGTTCATTCACGATAAAAGCGAGTGTTTGGCCTGGAATGAACTGTTCGTCTCCAGCGGTCAACATGGATCATCTTAACGAAATTTGATTTAAAAAAAATGAAATATTCGACTTGGTTGTTCATAGGTCGTCCAAAAGGCTCCCAGCATTACAGGAGCTGTTAGCGAAATCGTTATCCAAATAGATGGGAAAGTCACTGTCCTACCGACCCAGGAACATGACACTGTAGCATACTTCGTTATAATTTATTGAAAAAAGATGATTCTTTCAAAAATAATATCAACTATCGCGTATCTCAAAAGGTGCGTTATGATATCATCCGCATTCCTCAGCTCAGCAGAGAAATCATAACGGACGTAAATATTGCGATAGATGCATAAGCGACGCAACGTGCTGCTGAAACTGGAAATAAAGAAAGTGAGTGACATTGGCATCGTCTGAACGCATAAGAGGCATCCGCACCTTCTGCCTCTTCTGTTGTCGTATCACGTGACTCGGTAGTCATGATAACAGGGTCTTCCTCTGCTGTGCGACAGGATTTAGGATCACCTCGCCTTGCAAAGGAAAAACAATGTTATTAACAATTCTCGTACGACAGCTAAAGGTTCATTTCCCTGTGTAGTACATTATTCAGAAAGAGAAGAAAGTGATTCACCTGCGGGGATCCACCAATTGAAAGACCTTTCCCTGTTGCGCAGTGGTAGACGCATAGTCAGTCGTCAACATGTAGATTTCGCCTGTGGAAAAAAAAATGTCTCACTTAATCAGATAGGAGAGAAGGGACCTACCATCCTGGTCCTCTCCGAACGACAGGATGTTCCTCTGGTAAGAGGACGTCAGACCCAGCGAATCGAGGCACGTGTCTTCTTCGCACATCAGCACTTCGCTGTTCGTCCAGTTTCCCTCGTTTTCTACCAGCGACCAAATGCGACTGCAGCGAAATCAAATCGATATTAGAAATACTGACCACGCATCTTGATTCACCCGTCCATGAAATCGCCGTAGATGTACATGCCCTGAAGGTTCGGGTTCTGGCAACCTCGGTACACGTGGCCCCCGGTCACGGACCTTCCTTCCGAGTGGGGATAGGCGAAGATAGGCAGAACCTCAGGGCCTGAAATGCGAGCATGCAACTCAAGGAATATTGACCACTGTCCGGGCTGACCTATTTGACCACAGGTGCGGTGATCGTAGCAGTGGAAGCCCTCTCTGCTCCTCCAGCCGAGGTTGCCCCCACGGGCGATGATGTCGATCTCCTCCCACGACGACTGTCCCACGTCGCCACAGAAGATGCGACCTCGACCTTCACCTGGCGATGATCATAACGCAACCCCGTTACGTGACTGGCCCACGAAGATAGTCATGTATTCTGGAGGTCAATGACCCCAAAGTGATGTTGACCCTGAGGTTCTGATTTCCATGTGGAATTCGCAGCGAAATCCACGATGCAAGAGTCGATGGCCTCGGCCAGGAAATGTGCTTTTATTGACGATCAAAAGAAGCGCCTCAAACGTTCGTTATTTAAGGATGAAAATATCGCGGGGTCAGCGTGGTTTTCGATCGGTCAGTGGTCAGGAATGTAAGCAAGTCACGTGATTTTATGTTTCATTTGGATATATTTAATGGACAATCTAAAATTTATTCAAATGAATTCTCCATCGAGTATATTCGTGTATCCATAAATATCCTATCTTTTTTTCTAGCTGTCCTCACAGAAAGCAACCGGACTAATGAATTCGGAATGCGACATTGATGCCGGATAACAGCGTCGATGTGCGAGGCTTCTGATTCATTGTTGCATGCGAACGTGCAATCACTTGGAGCGGACGTGTCTTGCACTGTTTTCTCGTTGTGTTTGTTGAGCAAACTGGATCCGAGAGTTGACGCCGCGTGGATTGATGCTGATGAAATGGATGTTTATGAAAAGAGGTCACGTGGTCTACGCGAATGTCCATGTCACGTTGCCGCTTGTGACAAACGGTGCTTCTGGCGCGAATGTTCATGCAATGTTTACGCCCGAATGATCAATGGAGATCGAGGTTTCAAGTAGTGTGAAGTATGTTGTGTTATGCATGCAATAAGAAGGTGCTGTTTCTGTACACTAAATGATAGTTTAATGGATATTGATTATTCGATAATGATGCAATCGTTTGCGTAATACACGCGCAAAACGTTTGTTCATAATACGACTGTATTATAAATGTACAGGACGTTTTTTTCAGGTTGAGATTCTACCACGGGACATTAACTTAGCCAACATTTTGTTACTTGAGAATCGTGATGTCTTTTAATAGAAAATGGGGGCACACAGTCTGAGTCATGACTTAGATTCTGCGCAATACTGACTTAATGTGCGTACCCAAGACACAGGTAATAAATTGAGTTATTTCCCGGATGCAAATCGAAGCGGCTGACCTGTGTCCGGGTGACCATCATCGACGTCACACCTCCAGATGTTTCTCACCCCGTAGGCATATATCTCAGGAAGGGCATCGACCTCGTTTATAAACGGATTGTCGTCGGGAATGCCGTATTCCTTTGATCCGTAATGATCCGGGTTATCCACATCAATACGGATCACTTTTCCGAGGAAAGTGCTCCTGGAACGGAATCATTCAGTTGGAGTTCGTAGCAGACGTTGACGCTCACTTGTTTTGCGCGTTGTTCAGGGGATCACCTCCACTCCCTCCGTCACCGATGAAGGCGTACAGGTAACCATCGACGCCGAATAAGATCTATGACGAGCATACCCTCACCTCATGAATATTCATGACCTTGTACTCACCTCTCCTCCGTTATGATTCCACCAGGGTTCACCGACCTCAAGTAAAACACGCTCCGAAGTCCGGTTCACTTTATCCGGGTTCTCGTAATCCACCGTGAACTCGCTGATCCGGATTTTCTCCCGCGTTTCCCCCCGGATGGAGTAGTAGACGAAGAGACGCTGGTTGGAGGTGAAGTTGGGGTGCAGCGCCATTCCCAGGAAGCCTCGCTCGTCGCCATGACTGGAGGAGGTCAATACGAGGTCCTGGAGGTCCAGAAACGGATCCGGAAGACGAGATCCGTTCCGGAAATAAATGTGGACTCGCCCAACTTGTTCCCCAATAAAAACGCGCTCGTCGTCAGTGACAGTCCGGAATATGAGCGGATTGGCGAGTTTGTTGGCGAACTCCCGGAGACACATGCATCCGGCGGAGTTCCGCGTCTCTCGCTCGATATCTCCGTTCAGTCGAGGATCTGTGAGAAGATCTGGGTAACAGTACTCTCTGTCTGTTAGTTCCACCAGCGAGCAGAAGTCGTCTGTAGACTGCATGGCGTTGATGTATATCTGGTCTTCGGTGATTAGAGGAATGATGTTCCGGCAGGAGGGAACTAGATCCGTGCAATAGCTTCGGCACAAACCGGGGAACGTGTTGTTCACGACGCCCGATCTCTCGGCGTCGTAGATATGGATGGCGTACGGGGAACACTCTTGACAGAGCATTTCTTGTAGCTTCTCCCTGCACTCCATAGATAAAGTATTCACCAATGACAAATACTTGCTCTCCAATTCACGGTCACGTGAGTTGGTGCAGCAACTGAAGTCGGAATACTGGCTGCAGAACTCGAGCAGCTCCATGTTCTCGAAAGGAGGCCGGAAGTCCAAGCACTGGGGGTGACCCGCGATGGACACGACGCTGACCAGCAGCACCAGGCGACGAAGCGGCTCATGCATCGTGGAGCTTCGTCTTCTAAATAAGTGTGAATTTGTTTACGCGCCGAACACAGCCGAAGAAAACGAGCAGAGAGATCGTGCGTTTCCGGACCTTTATCGATCAGCCGCCTGTTGGACGCGCGTCTGCTGAGCACTGAGGAGGCACGCTGCTCCAAATAAAGACCCTGGTTTCAGTTAACGAGCTCAGAAGCAGAGACGCTGCTGGCATGTTATTATATGGGCTGTTGCACCTGCGTAATTGAATGCTGTATCGGCATATATGCATGCCAGGATGTGATTGTGGATAAGGAACAATGGGTGCAAAGGCAGGGAAGGAGGGAGAAGGGAATTGCCGTTTAACGATGCACGTGGTCATCGACGCTTGTATAGAACAACGGATATTGGGTGAGACATGTTATGCAATGCTGATTAATGTTGCCTACGATGCAGAGGTGAAATACTTTCCTATTAGATTTAATTTAGCATTAATTAAGTGAGGTTTTGGCATGTCGACGTTTGCACCTGTCAGAGCATTGGAGTAGGGATCGTATAATAAAATATTATGAAAGGGGTCAAGCATGGCGTGTACGTTATGATGCGCTACGTTATGATGTCTCACCTCAATGCACAAAAAGAAGCGTCGACGTTATGACTTATAATAACAAAAGTGATGTCCTGTTCCCCTTGGCATCTTGATGCCACTGAGGGATCTGGAGGTATTTTTGACATTATGAAGTGGAGTCTGCTCTCTCAATGGTAACACCAAGGCCGAACTCTGTGGTCCTATTGCTGCCTGGTAGGCTGCGTCTCGTGCGTGCATCCCTGGGCTGGGTTTTTATCCGAACTGGACGGTTCGCATTTGTCGATGATGAATTTCATATGCCGGCCATTTGTCCAATTGACATGTGTCTTCTGGGATTCTTTGGCAGGTGACTTCGAGGGGTCGGCAACCTATAGGGACGCCCGATCTCGTGAAAGCACTGAATTGTTCTATGGGTGAAAGTGAAACTCTAATCCACGCGAGGTGCGTTATGATTGCACCGACATCATCATTCGTGCACAGATGGCAAGTTGTGCGAATAAAGCTCGGAGAAAAATACGAGTTTGAACCTGGTAGAGCAGGAAGAAATTATGTTGCAATATTGGAATTCTGTATTGCACAATGAAACGGTTGAAGAACCGGCGTCTGCGAAAAGAAATCATATGTGCAAGCGAAATGAAGAAACCTGTGATAATATAATTATGCACTCCTCTTGATTATGTACAGGTACAATGTAGAAATAGGAGCATGGTTATCAATATTCATTTATTGGAAATGCTCTACGAGGGTTCAGGTATTTTAATTCAATAGCTGAGGCTACTGATACGGATGATGACGTCATAATGTCACGACGTCCTCCGTAGCTTTAGGTCAGTCTAATCTGACCTAACATTCTGATCTTAACTAGCACCCTCGGTTGAAGGGCCATCGGTGGGAGAGGCGAGCGGTGTGCGTCGCTTCACTGAGCCGAAGAAGCAGAACAAAAAGACGTGGACCAACGAAATCGATGCAACATCCATGAGCGGACATTCACGCGTGAACTGAACCCACACAGACCCTCAGCGACCAGTGGCGACACGTAGGAATATTGTGTTGGGGTACGTCGTCTATAAATATATCTGTGAATGCTATGTAGGTCAGATAGGTATAAGTCGTCGACACTAGTTGAGTAAACAGTGTGCTGAACAGTATCTAAATTTCGTTATTCCATAATAGTTGTGCAGACACGCTTATTTTGAAAACAAAAATGTCACTCAAAATTGATGCATATCAAACGGTATTAATTAGCTTAAATTCATGTTTAACCCGCAATGGAGCACGCCGTTCTAAATGCGTTGTACATGTAAAACATAAGATGAATGTTGGCAACGCGGATATTGATTATTGAATGCATAATAAAAGAAAGACTTTATATGAATTAAAACGAAGGACTCTCGCGCATGTAGTGAAACGGAACGGTTCATAAATAGATTTCCCCATAAAACACTTCCTTGTTTACATTGGCTGACTATATAATGGCTGACTATTTAACATATATTAAACACCTCATGACAAAACATTAGGGATGCACTATTATACGGATCCGGTATGTAACTGTATTCGAGATGTCAACAGGATTTCTGATATCTGGAATTTTAACCATTGGATTCGGATATGGATTTTCTTCTTCACAATGACATTTTCATACTACATCAGTCTATATGCGTTATTTTGGTAATAGATGTAATACTTCTATACTAGTATAGTAAGACTTTGATTACACAGATCAGTACATGTATTAACCTTCACATTCTGATGACTGGTTCAATAATGATATGCTAATAATTATACAGAGTGGGCCAAAAGTAGTCCTATCTATTCCATGTTACAAACAAAACTCTAAAGTCTGCTAAAATTAACATATCGAATATTCCAAAACATGACTATCTGGTATGGTTTCATGTTTTTCTGCACCAATTTATGTAAAGAAATTAAGTAAAAGGTCAATTTTGAATGAGGGAGGAACATTTAAATGCGAGTGGTGAGTGATCGCGAATATAGCAAAATCAGATGAGCCCCTGAACGAGCATTAAGGAATGTCATGTCTTGTATGGCGCTTCAATACAAACTCTCTGCTTTGTTTTGATTTTTCGGAGATAGACATTAGTGCTACTGTCACAACAGTAGCACTCTCAAACAAAACAATATTTCGAGAGCGTTGCCATGTAATGAATTTATGCGTTCAAAGAAGCCTATCCATGGTCCAGGGCCCTGTTTTTCACCCAAAGTGGAAATATCGCGGAATAATGAGTGCATTCTATTAATTTAGATAAATCGACATAAATGTTGATGAAATTGGAAAAGAGACGATAGGAATAGCAGCGTGGCATGTTATACTAACCATACCAAGTACATGTATTCATTTCTCTTATCTTTGTGTGATTCTTACACTGCGGTCTGCTTAGTAAGACTTTGTACCATTGGAAAGCACTGAGATCTTTAACATGAGTAGATCGACTACTTTTTGCCCACTCTGTGTTGGCCCGATTATACCCACATGCCAACCACTAGTCTATTTAAAGTATGAACATCGAAGACATAATTACCCAGCTATTGTATGTTTTTGTTATCATGCATTCAAGGTTACACTTGCTATTATATAATTGCCAATAAGTTTCGAGGTCTCTACAAATTATGATAATTAATAATTTATACTATATTATATGTCATATGTGTTACAGGTACACGATCTATGATTCAATCTTGTACCTATAATTCAATAATCACCCCCTGGACCAAGGTACTCTTGGAAATTGTTCAGCACAAATACTGTGAATAGAATATACTAGAACGGAGGACACTTTGACCTTGTGTCGTGGTGATGCAATTTAAAGTTCACGTTTCGTTGATGGAATGACTCAGCTGAAAGAGTAACCGTCGACTGCTGGTCGCAATTATGTTCACATGAAGTGGAAGTTACAACAAATGTCCCCGTTCGCCATGAATGTAAACAACGCAATTTTCCTCTATTACAGCGCAGACATTTGCCCAGTTAGACGGCATACCCATTTAACTCAGCTATAACTGCCAAGCACTTCTTGACTGCTACTAGTATATATATGGCGGTATCAGCCGTCGTGTGCAGCACAGTTAACACTGAAACAGGTGAACGCAGCACGAAAGGTAGGTGTCCCGCCTCTCCACATATCATTCACATTCAAACAGGAAGACTTTAGATGAGAAACTTTTTTCTCTCTCTCTCTTCCGTTCTATTATATTCGACGGAAAACTTTCGTGTGTTTTATTGCTCACGTATTCGTAATGCATTCACCCAGCTTGAATGTACATTACTTGGAATAGCGTATATGCTAAGTACTGATTGAGTATTGCATTCTTGATGCGATGTCGCTATATTTGCCTGATTCTCATTATCGTAAATTTAAAATCATCGGTGATATTTTTGAATTTCAAATCCTTTCTCATTGTGTAACACCCAGTTGGCCGTTCCGACTGCTGGTGTGGCCGTCGTCTGCTCGTTAGACAATGCTCCTTTCTAGCATTTGAATACGGCTGAAAAGGCACCGATTACTGATCCCGTGTGATATAAATGTGTTGAATCCATTTTGTCCTCTCTGCGTAACAATATAATTATAATTATGGAAATACCTACGGGTTACGACAATGCTTATATACCGCAGACTAAACTATTGAAAATGAACTTTGACCCCGTACGAATACTATTCATGTAGTAGACTATAAGGTCAGAAGCAGTGCAGCTTATTTATAACTTGAATGAGCAGCGATTTGAATGCTCCCTCAACACCACCGCTCTGTTGAGCAGGACAAAAGATGACCACCACGAAATCAGACGATGCACGATGGCAATAGGGACGAATACATGGCTGTACGGGGTACTCGAGATCATTGAGCAGCGACGGCTTTAGCAGAGGTCATTCAGGGCTAGACCCAAGGGGTCAGCGGGGTCATCGAGAGTCTCTGCTAACAGCGTGCCACAATGACGGTGGAATTTCTGCGAGTGTTCATTTCGTTGTAATAGATATTCCAGTGATGTTTGCTCATAACTTTTTCTTTTTCATTCGCAGGAACAAAAAAACAGCAGACAGAATGAGTGAGACGAAAGTGGAGAATGAAGGAAAGAAGGAGAGCCAGTTCGGCGACCTTAACAACACTGGCGAAGACATGGATCGGGACAAGTGGCAGAAGGTCTGGGAGAGCGGAATGACCCGCTTCCACCTGAAATACGTCCATCCGTGAGCACACCTTCATATTCAACTATCGCGAATCTCACGTGTATACATGTACAATGTAAACACATTATAACTCTCCTTTAGCAACCCTGTCAATGGTGAGCCCTGTCCACGCCAGCACCGTCTGGCAAATGCATGAGACATGCAAATAGGGTGGTGAATTATTTGATGGCAGATAAAACAATCAACGTCAACATATCAATGCAAATTGAGTTCTTAATGAAGCCAAATATAATTAACATTGATTGCAATTCGATCCAGTCGGCCACAGCTGCGCATTGAAGTGTGCGCAATGCGCATTAACCCTTGTAGACTACGCACACCAAAACATACAATTCCCTCGGGATACAGCATTTTCCTTGTGCTTCCATCTCCCCTTCTCTCCGTGCAGGATGCTCGAGCGGTTCTACGACACCCTGGTCGCCGGGAGATCCGGATCGCTGCGGATCTTCCTCCCGATGAGCGGCAAGAGCAAAGACATCAACTGGTGCGTCGCAATTCCAAATATTTGCTCGATTTGTGTCTTAGTTTTCTGCATCTGTAATTAGATGCATGCGTGTGTTTACTAGTATGGTAAAAATTCAGACTGACCAAAATGACTGAATTGGATGACTGATGGATTCATAACGTACTTTTTGCGATCTCACATCGATATAATCATTTCAGGTTAGCGGAGAAAGGTCATTGCGTCATAGGAGTTGAGTTCGCGGAGTTTGCATGTCGTCAGTTCTTTAATGATCACGAAATCGCTTTCACGGAGGAAATTATGAACAAGGGATGCACCGTCTTCAAGGTATGAACGCTGCCTCACATCATAACGTCCTCTTTACAACCTTTCTCATTCCCAGTCGTCCGATGGAGCCAAGAACGTGACGTTGTACTGCTGTGATTTCTACTCAATTGATAAGTGAGTTCGGTGACGTCATAATTTCGTTTATTTCCTTTTTATTTCTCTTTTTTTCAGAAGTATTACCGGTGAACTGGACGCCGTTTGGGATCGAGGAGCCCTGGCGGCCATTAACCCAGGAGATCGTAAAAAGTACGTTATGAATATCCAATTATTACGTTATGATTAGAGGAGGTCGGAATAATATGTGCGTTATGATTACAATATACAGTGTGTAATATTAATTTGGCATATACATGCAACATGACATAGAAACAAGTATAAAATATCTATATAAAAAACTTATTCATCTAAAAAAGAAAGAAAGAAATCAAGTCTCGCCAAGAATGATACTTGATTGTAAATGAAAACGTTGACCACACAACGTAATGTTTGTCATGCATTCTTCCAGATACGTCGAAACCATGTGCAGAGTTCTGTCACCGTCCACCGTTTACCTGGTGGACACCTTCCTCGTCGATAACACAGTATTTGCAGGTAAGAGATTACATAACTAATCCATGTGTAACCAACCTCTACCTCCATCCGCAGGCCCCCCTCACAACTTCCCGATCGATGAACTAAAATCCCTCTTTGGTGAGTTGTCCATTGTCCATTTCAAACATCTTCATGGCCACGCCCACCATCCCCATGTATATTCATTAGGTTTTATCACACCTTATCTATTTTCAGCGTCCCATGCGACGGTGGAACACCTAGCGGAGAGGGACGGAATGACGGACTGGCAGCGGAGTTGGGGCGTCGACTACTTCTATGAAAATGTCTCCTCGGTGAAATTTCAAGGCTGAAAACCAAAACAACAGGAGTCAAAAGAAACATTCAACTTGAAGATGTGTGTTCATTGTGGAAATTAGTCAGCAATCAGCATAATAAAAGCATTTAGCGTGTATCACATCACATGATGTTTTTGCATTCGTCAATCAACGCAGTAGTTCTGCCCTGTACATGTTAACACCAAAGAATTTGGAGACCAAATTCTTTGTTAACACGGTTTGCGTAATTACTGACTAGATCAGAATCAGCATCGAACCCAGCATATTGACTCGTGATGTGTTCGGTTGGTCCGGGCAGTGCAAGACTCGGAACTAGAGCCTCCCAGGAAGACCTCTTTTGCATACAGTTGATTCAATGCAGGACTTTGCCGATGTGGAGGTCTCTGCCTCCACTCCATGCCGTGTGGCGTCAGATTCATGTTCGCTGAGGTTTAACGGAGGCATAATTCGCATGATGCTGTTTTCTCCTTCGTTCTCCATCCCTGGTGCATCTCAGTCGCTGCTGCCTGTCGTCTCTTAAAATGAACCAAAATATATTTTTTTCATTATTATTATTATTATTATTATTATTATTATTATTATTATTATTATTATTATTATTATTATTATTATTATTATTATTATTATTATTATTATTATTATTATTATTATTATTATTATTATTATTATTATTATTATTATTATTATTATTATTACTTTTTTTTTTAGGAGAGAATACCTCGCGGAAGACGTCCAGTTGTATTCATGCTAAATTGCATGTTTACTAAATATGAGAACTTTTTTCCCCGAATTCCGATAAGAATAATCTGAGAGCCGATTCGCAGTGCTTGACCTACCCTGCCTGCTGGATATCCTGGACCAATTCATGACGATGTCTATCCCCTGTTACGGCTAGGGAGCATTAATTTCTGCCTTGTTCTTCCCAAATGTCGGGCGCCGTCAGCGCCAGTTCCAAAACCACGATGACAAGATATTATGAATTTTCCATTGACATACAGTAAAACCCCGCTAACTCGAACTTGAAGGGACCAGCGAAAACACTTCGACGAAGAGGGTTTTCGACGAATCGGGGTTTTCGAATTCTCAACATTTTGGTCACGTTATGATCTAGGAGATATAACATGTATAACATTCTTTTTGAGGTAACAAATCGATGGCTGAGTTTCTCGACAAACGGTGACAGTCTTTTAAAAACGTTTATCCGCAATTATGGAGACATACATGTAAATGGAATATTCAAGGATGTTTAAACCTAAAAAACAACCACGAAATTTGGATTCTTTGAGATATAAATCGAAATCCGGGTGCTTTAACTGTCTAGTATATAACTGGACTACTGATCAATTTACATGCGGAAGATGAAGCCAGAATACCGCGGATCAACCAAGCCTCGTATATTAATTATATTAATTAGCAAGTCTCGCATTAATTAGCATGAGGCTCGTTTAATGTCATTCTGTGAGATATCGGGAGCGAATTAACGCAAAAGTGGAGATGAATCGTGCGCATGCGTGGTATTCCTTGGGGATATAGGTCGAAATGAAGAGCAAGGGTTGTTCACAGCATGACATGGAATCACCGAACGTGGTCTTCATGGGAGCAGTTCGCCTGTGGAGGAGGGTTGCGCCGAGAGCCGTCAGATTCAATGGGCGAGAGACCTTTCCGCTTTCGTGACTGCCCAGCTATGATGCTCATCGTAGTCGACGTTCAATCTCGTGCCTCCATTTTGCTGCATGATGGAAACGGCGCAGCATCGTCCATTTCAGCTGTTTGGATGCACATTCCGCCATCTTTATATCCATCGCAATACGACACAACAAAGGCAGCAGATTTTTTATTTCACTTCATCGGCTCATATTGTGTAACACCCAGTTGGCCGCTCCGACCGGTGGTGTGGCCGTCGTCTGCTCGTTTAGACAATGGTTCATGACGCGTGACTTTTCAAGTTTCCGACCTCTTTTTTTTTTTTTTTTTTTTTCAATCTTGCTCGTGGAGCGCATCGTGTCGCACTTGGCACGCGCCGAAATCTATTCAATTTGAAAGAATGAAATAAAACTTCGCGTTTGTGAAATGCTGCGTATTTACATGACAAACACGGAAATCGCAGCCTATGAAGAAATGAACCCTCCCTCTTAACTCAATGAATGCTCCCTTCATCCGTTATAACACCATTGCCAAACATTTTCAACCGCTTCTGACTTTTGTCGCGAGACCTCGATGAGCTGTTTGATTCGTTTTCAAAGATGGCACCGAATGCATTGAATTCGACACGCCAGCAGATCTCCTGGGCCACACATCTGTGCTGTTGAAACTAATCAGACGAATGGATGAGGGAGGGGGTGACGCCGAATGCCCCAATGAAATACGCAAGTGCAACATTGAAGTGGACTTTTTCAGATTGGTATGTTCGCCAGACGATCAAAGCATCGCAGCAGCAATGAAGAGCACGCGAACACCATGACATGGACACATGAAATTGACACCCAGTGCTGATGCATGCAGATGGGTCTGCAATCGGGCGACGTGCGCGGGGCAGATAAGCCGGCCTGGATGCCGCCTCGTGGCCAGGGCGATCGTTGGCGGCTATCTGGGGCGACATCCGCCGCCGAGATTGACAGAGCACCGGTTAATTAGGCTGCAAACGACTTCATCGCATCCGCATTCCTCCCCTTAGCCGACCTTCCGTCGCGGCGACGCGCCCTGCAAAATCAGACTGAGATCGTATCGCGCGGTGCAAGCCGATTCTCAACCTTAATCAAAGTAGTTTTTGCAGCCATCATAAAAGCTAAATGGACGGATCAGAAGGCTTTGACTGCAATCGACGCGAGTGATGTGACAATCGTCGACATTGAACGATTGGGTTCATGTCGATTGTTGCTGGTATACGATAACCAAATAACCCAATCACAGCTGACGCTCCCAAGCCACCAGCATCCTTTGGGACGAAATGAACAAAATAATGATCTCAACGCGTGTTTCGCGCTCATTGCAACATACGGCGTTGTTTTTCGTTTGGCCGCCAGAGGGTAGCTCACCTCTGAATCAATCTGTCGTTTTACTCGAGTCTGATGCTAATATTACGCAACTGCTGCCTCAGGGTTCGACAGCGACGCAGCTGTGACGTCACCGGCCTCTTAACGCAACCCTGTCACGTTCAGCGTTCCATGATTGGCGCCCAATTCACGCCATTGAAATCGCTCTTTCTTTGGCGCAAGGCAATCGCACGACCTCCTCCTCCTCTTGCGAAGTCTAATGGCGCGAAATCGACTTGTACGGGGTTGCAGATGGCCAGCTTAATTGCACCCTTTCTTGCAATCTTGACTCTCGACTACCTGCGAGTGAAGCAGATCTTTGCTCCCTCTGTGTCTCTGCGAGTGACGCATGACTCAACCGAGGAACATTCTGCCACATTCGCATCGAGCAAGGGGCGGTCTCAAATCGCGCAGCCCATTTCGCTGTCGCCGGAGACCAGCGCCATGACAGTTGTGAGACAAGCACGGAAGAAGCATGACCGCCATTTTACAAGATGGCGGTTGTGATGAATGAGCGGAAGCTGAGTCATGATTCGGCAGTTCACTGTGAGCAAACACGGCTTTGACGAATGGGGCAAGTCCCCTCGACCATCCAGCTAATCCGCTTACCCCGCTAATTCGCTCTCGCATTGTTTCGCTCGCACCCCTTAACACGCTGCACGCCATTGGCTACTGCTGGTCACGTGCCATGCTTAAGTCTAATGACGCACTTCCTGCGCTTGATCACTGTAATGAATTAAAGCGGAACACTCGCTCTGATTGGGCGCGTGCGAGAGTGCTCATTTCGACACAACATTTGCTTTAGTATAAGCGCCAATAAACGGCGCACCAGAGTAAAAATTATTTTCCCTAAAAAGCGAAAGACGGTTGCAGAAGATACACGAGGACGAGGCTGCTAATATGCAGAACATCCGCCCAAAATGCGGAATTCCACGAGTAGACGCTAGGTCGGCTTGGACGAGCAGGTCTTCGAAGCAAAGCACTCTTATCACTCCGCCATACATAGCAATGACCCAGTGGACCTGATCTTCTATCACGAGTTTCCCTCCCGCATACTGCGGTTCCATGTCATCTCGTCGAAACACAGAATCAATGAACAAAACTCGTCGAATGCGAAGAGGGGCTGGCTGATGGAGGACTTTTCGCATGGAATTGAATTGCAGATGGCGGCGTCGATGTCATATCTGCTGCAGCGAGATCCCAGAGCGTCACTCGAGCGTGAAATATGAGCTAATCCGGGAATCTGATGAAAATTTCACCCTTGGCCGAACAGAAAGCGCCTCGTTGTCCGCATCGGTGATCGTTGCTTCTCTGATCCTGTGTGACTTCTCCTGTCTGGCACACAGTTCATCACGGAATGGCTTCGACATCGACACTTGTCCATTGTCCATTGTGCGCTACTATGTTCCATTTCAGCGTATTACGTTGCAGACGACGAGATGATAATCGAATTGATCACCGGGTGAGCATAGCTGCAATCCGTCTTGATGAATGGTCAGCTCCACGGCCTCCGCTGACCACAGTGACCAGTGTCCAGTGCAGTGAGGCGTCCTTTCCGAGAAAAATCCCCGGCAATCATCCGCAGACTATCAACAGTGTGATCAGTGGCCAACCATCCGCAGTCCTCGAATAAATTGGCAGCGCCATCCAACCATACTTAAGAGGCTGTCATGCGTGTTATGAATGTCGTCTGTTGTCATTGGTAACTGTCGCATAGCAACCGATGCCAGGGCTCCACGGGGTTGTGGCCACTTGGACATTTGTGATTGGATCCGCATGGTCGCCAAGTCATCTGTGGGAAGCAAGGCTGAAATGCAAAACTATTGCTCCCATTTCGAAAAGCTAGAGCTGCTTAAATCCGTTTTGATGTCTTCGGTCGGTCATTAATCATTCGAGATGAAACTGCGGACAGTGGGATTATGCCTCATCTCGCTTTTTGCCAAACCAGCTCGACTTACACAAGCGGAAAAATACGGAAAAACAAAGGATGAAAATATATAAAAATATTAATCGTCCCCGGGTGGGCTTGAACCACCAACCTTTCGGTTAACAGCCGAACGCGCTAACCAATTGCGCCACGGAGACCAGTTGGCTAAACAGACCGCAGTTAAAAAATCTAATCTCGGTCTTCAGATAAAGTTTGCTCCTGCGACTCTGCCCAACTGAGCGCATGTTTTACATCGACGCCATCGCGAGATTTGCGACACAAATGCGTGCCTCTGTTTTGGGTGTTTTATGGAAATGGCGGGAAATCTGCGCGCGCAATGCAGCCGTGTCGTTCTCGTCTGAGTGTCGCAATTAACCGCTGCATTGTCGCCCGGAGGCACCGTGCGAGCGGGCTTAATTCGAGGACATTATTGAATTAGGCCTCGGAGACTGCGAGTGCTCTATCGGCATTAGCCGCAGACAAGCGATGCATATTCATGTCGCCGTCCAAGGCGCCCATTTGCTTGTCTTCTTCGTCTTCGTATTATGCGATCGTTGAATGTCACAAGCGTCGCCCTCACGAAATATTCAATGCAGTCTTGTCCTCCTGGACTTCTCCAGTTGGGTTTCTAGAACCAAAGATACGAGTTTATGGTTAAATAATCTATAGTCAATCAAGGATGAAAATTAATGTGCGGGTGTCATGTCGAATATACGCTCAAGTTACAGAAAAATTGCGATTATTGGTGAATTTCTTTTTGACTAACTTCGGTTGTTGTTGAAAAATATATACTTGTAATTAAGATATCGATGCAACTGAAAAAAAAAAAATAAAATAATAATAATCAAAAACACAATATATGCAGCAATTAGTTTCCTTCTACACATTTTTTATATATAATTAAATCAAAACAGTTATTCATAGAACAATACAGATGGGTGATGAATGGTGCCATACAACATAATACGATTGTTTGCTGAATCTATCGATGGCTAAAACTTCTGTATAATGCGTTTTCGATTTTAAATGATGCTTCTTGTGATCGGCAGTATACCACCACTTTGTTATTCAAAATATTGTGGCATGCAAAGACATTCCACATTTGCGATCGCACACATTATGATCAAGAACAGAATGTTGGTTCAGATTTTGCGGCGGCGGCGTCGTCGTCAAGTTGTTCATTGCGGATTCAGGTCGTGAGTGTCGGGATGGACTTAGCGTTGTGGCCGAAAAAGGAAGCGGCGTCCGGGTCCGAATCCAATTACGGGTCATCTACTAATTCCATCGCAGTCGCGGGGCGAAGCAGCGGGTGCCAAGCGCCTCAATTGAATCGGCCACTGACACTAATTCCTGCCTCGAACCTCCGACGCCGACCGCTGCATATACTTCACACCGAATCGGCAGCGAATGATGCATCGGACGGTTTCTGTTTTTCGTCCCAACCCTATTTGATTTGTTTCATTAAATGTGGAGTAGGAACAGAATGGCACGCGTGCCTCGTGTTGGCCTGCACCGCGTCAAACCAAGTGGACGCCATTCATCCTTGCGAGTCATGCGATCGGTGCGCGACTCGTGTTAGCTCTGCAAATTGGCCAAACTGTCTAACTCAATCAGCCCTTGGATCGCCTTCGGACCGAGGCGTGTCCGGGCGAAGTCGAGCCGAGTTATCAGACGAAATCCAAGCCACGTAGTCAATTAGAGATCAATATGAGAGCATCCTCTATTATCGCTGGCCGCTTTTGGCTTGAAATGCATTCTCCCCTTTCTCGAAATCCATGCTCCCTGACCCCTGCGGATTTCCGCCATCTGGCGTCCCCTCGTGGATCGACTGCCCACCGCACCTCCTGCCGTCCATCCCTAGCGAAAATTCGCTAAAATCACTAAAATTAATATTGCACGCCAGCAAGTCACGTGACTGGATTAATATCGCCTCACCTGAGCACCGTGGCGCACATCAGAGGGATTAGAACCAATGCTGCTCAGAGGTCCTCGAAGGAGGCAAATAATGATGGAAAATGACGAAGAATTGTTCAAAGAAAGTGCAGCAAATGAGAAAGCGCGATCTGTTCATCTGTTCACCTTCAATCGCGGTGTTTGAGGGTTGAGAGCGTCTGCACATGCGCTGTGAGGATTACGCGGCGGACGCATTGAAGTCGTCTCCGGTGAAGAAGTTTGCTGCTCTCAACAGCGAATAGAAACGCTTGTTGCGGCGCTGGAGGTGTCAAGTGTTGCATGCATTAACATCCATTCAGCGAACATCCACTCCGCGCACCAAGAAAAAAACCCTCCATCTGCCAAATCGAAGAGTCAAATTTCCTCAAACGGCTCTCACAGAATGTTGCCCAACACTCGACGTGGAATTCAACGCACGACAAGCGATTGTTTATTCGCGCATCGATACTCCACACAGCAAGTTAATAGTATGCCATACGTTTTTAAAGTCAAATGCATAGTAAATCGTATATACTCATTATAATGCATTGAATATTGATGCTAGGACTGCATAAGTAAAAATGACACTACACGTATTGCTCCAGTTGGAAATCCCGATGCAATTGTACGGTGTTATACTGTTACGATAGCATAGCCTATAGTTTCAAGCAGAAACCCCCGAATAGACTGAGCTCCTTGCTGGATTTGAATGATTTATCAGCATTAAATTGCACCAGCAGTTGATTCACTTGTGGAGAAACCCCAAAGCTGGTCTCTGAGTGGTCTCTTAGGGTACTTTTGTAGCAGACAGAATGCCGTCTGAATATTCTCATATATTCAGTGTGATTGGAAATCTCAGTGCTAACGAGTCGGCTAAGTTAGTAGTATCCACCACCCTCACGAAGGGTACTATATGGCATGGAGCGCTTGTTAATGCTAAATCAATCAATCTGATTCCATATTTAAAGGTCATGAATTTCGAGATCTATCTTTCTTTGTATGTGTGTAATATTAGATGTATATTTATATGACTTATCAGCCCTATGTATTGACCGGATTCCCCAATCTGTGTAAACTTCGCTATCATTTGTCACGTGGTTCGTAATCTATGTGAATGTGGATCTATATTGTTTGGAGATGCATTTCTGGCGATTTTCATGGACTTCTCCACGGGTCGTGTGCTTGATCAGTGTTTTGGTTGTGGAAAATGCCTGCTTGCGCAAAATTCTGCGACCATTGCTCACTGCCCGCAAGACGAAAGACAAAAACATATTCATGAATGCATTAAACGACAGGTATCACATTCTTTTGTTATGAACTTTTGGTGTCTTGCGTCAATTGAGCAAAATCACATTTTAATTATGAGGTACATTGAGTGTAATTGCATTATTGGTACATGTATTGCAATAATCCGTCAATTTCAGCTATACAATACTATATTGTATGATATTATTCCTTCGTGATGTTCACAACTTTTCGGTTAGCTGTATGTATTGTTGATCTACGTGCATATTTAGCGCATCTTTGGTACTGCTGTAATTTATATTGAAAGAAATGCAGGGTGTCACCCAAATAGTCAGATGAATAATTAAGAACATGCAGGTGAATGCAAAACTGTACGCTGAAGTTGGTTGAACAGTAGAGATAATCGAAGTAAACAGAAAACACGAGGTTGAATTGAATTAACATTTGTATTGAATCACATGACTGCATCTTGTTTCCTTCACACCTGGCGGCGGCGGCACTCACGATTAATCTACTCTTAAACAAAAACAACACCAAAATGGGAACGCATATGAAACAGTTTCATTGACCGGGGTCAATTGTCCGTCCTCGGAGGTGAGGATGACTCTACGGGCGAGAAGCGTTGTTCGTGAGGCGGCGAAGGATGCCCCGTCGTTTGTCGACCGTTGCTCCGACCGAAGTCGGCAGCGGAAAATGAGTCCGAATAAATGGCGTGCGGGGGCGGAGGTGGGCCGCTTGCGGCCGGTGCCGGCAGAGCGACGTGCGCCGGCGACTGCTTCATGAAACTGATGAGGCGGCGCATCTCCTCCAAGGCGTTCGCCTGCATCAGGATGTAGTTCTTTGCCAGCAGCAGCGTCGCTATCTTGGACAGTTTGCGCACTGACGGACTGTGGGCGTACGGGATGACGGAGCGCAGTTCGTCCAGGGCGTCGTTCAAGTCGTGCATGCGACGTCTCTCGCGGGCGTTGATGCCCAGGCGGACGTGCTTCCCGCCCCCGCCTCCCTGGTTGCCCAACCGGTTCTTTCCCTTGCCTCCTCCTCCTCCGCCGGCGCCGTCGTCGAATACGTCACCGTGGGAAGCCAGGGAGGGGAAACAGTCGTCGCTGCTGCAGCTACCGCCGTCCGCCTCCGGGTGCGGAAGGTGTTCGGCATCCTCGTCTGCGTCCTTCTGGTGTTGGACGGACGCTCTATCGGAGGGACTTCGCGGGCGTTGAGGCAGAGGCATGGGGTGGCGGGCGGCGTCCATGAACGCCTTGTGCGCAAAGTGCATGGGCGGATGAGGTCCCCTGAAATCCACGTGAGGGGGCACGGCGTGGTGGGGTGGCAGGGCGTGCGGCACGAGGCCTCCTGCGTGTAACTGGAGGCTCTTGGCGTGCAGGGGCGGCATCAGACCGCGCAGTCGTTCCTCCATCGTCCGCGAAACACAATTCACAAATTCAGACTTAGGCCAGAGACTTGAGGTTTGCGACTTAAGCCAGTCGACCTTCTCCCGCTGCCATCTTCTTTATGAGGCGATCTTCAGAGGCGTGAAAATCACGGTTTTCGCAGGAGTAGCTGTCGACTGGCGCAGCTGGGGCTCGAGGCTTAAGTGCCCCACTCGGCGGCCAATGGGGCTTCGACCGCAGCCCCCCAGCAGGGGGTGGGGGAGGCACGCGGCTCTGATTGGAGCTGACGGAGGGCAGCTCCGCCCCATCGATTGCCGGCGAGAGGGTGCAGCGAGAGGAACGGAGTGGACACATGATAACATGTCATTAGAGGAGAATGAACACGCTCGCCTCATCGTTGGCTTTCGTTGCATGCATCGCATAAAACATCACTCATCCCGCACAACACACCGATCGATGCATCCACTGACCACTGTCCACCGCCTTATTCCATTGTCTAACGACGCCCAGAGGAGCCAGAGGAACCGACGCTGAGCAAGTCTCCTCCATTGACGACGGATTAAAGCAGTCTTTTATGAATTACTCTCATTAAAAACACGGAATGGATGCGACGTAAGAAGAGGCACCCGATGCACACCGATGAATCCAACGGACTTTGAGGATTGTGCATCAGGGCAACTGCATGCTTATATTTTTCATTAAAATCCAAAATAAATCTAAAAATGCAAAAATACGTCTGATATACAACTGCAGTGAATGCATGCAACACAATAATTTTGATCTACTATAGTATATTGATCACACTCTTTGGTGCACGGCATGAGGAAAATTCGGGGCGTGGTCAATGCGATACGTTCACTGTGAATGTCTTAAATTAAGATGCGATCATGCAATTGCACTAATTGGCGAATGACCAGGCAGCACTTATATGTGATTCGATGAAACATATTTCATGCCCTGACATCCAACAGATGATGTATGTCTAAAACTTTGGAATTTAAAATGAAACTTCTGACAAATTGGTTTGCGATGAGTCCTGACGTTCAAATTGGCGTAATGCGTTTGTGTTCTGAATGGCCGCGTGTTCTAAAAGATCGTCATCAAAGGAACCCGACAGCCGGTCGCGAGGCGAAGAGCAATCCGCGATTTATGACCTTCCGTCATTTGCCTCAATTAGTCTCCTTCATTTAACTCTAATGATTTCAAAAGACCCTTAGGCTCTGCAGGTCGCCTCTCCAAAGCACTCACAGCGAGCAAGTGACAAGACTCCTAATCGCTGCTCACCTGGGGGCGCTGTCTATATTCTATCTGTATCTATTCTCGATGCAGCAATCACGCCCAAGGCTTATTCAACAGACCGAAGCAATGAATTGGCCCTTAATATCTTCATCGAACGTAGCTCCTTGTTTAGACAATGTTCTGATTCTGGCGCAAAGTGACTACAAAGCGTGTCTTTTGCTTTTTCTGGAATGTTCTCTGATCCACAGAATTATCGGACGACATAATGCCGTGAATGCAACACGACGACCCAACGGTGCACGGCGCGTAAACTAAGCGTAACTTTAGCCCAAAAGACCTCGCCCCAGATCACGACCTTTGCGGACTTGTGCAATCACGAAGACCCGCAGTTTATCTCCCTCGGTATATCGGAACGGCGCAATTATACGCAGCCTCGTTCTCGTCGCCAATTCCTCGCGGAGGCTCCAAACGACGCCGTCGAGACAAATAGGTCACGTGACGCCCTGGGTGCAAAACAAAACGAAGATAATGCGAAGAGCGAGATCTCCGAGCGACGTCGCCTGTCGAGACGTCGTCCGCAGAGGCTGACGGAGGACGAGATGGAAAGCTGTGAGCAGATTTCAAGAAATCTGAGCAAATAAAGAGCATGGCGCGAAACGTTGCTATGGAAACCACGGATTTCGTGATGGTATCCGTTCGAAATAGACAGTTGAATGAATTGGATCGATCAATTTGTCGATGTCATTGCTGAGTGCACGTTTATTAATTTTTGTCAAATATGACGTCATGTAAAATTCATGTTCTGATTTCATGGATTGTTACCCAGAGAGAATATTTCATTCAAAATTCACCCATTTCTAACGTTTCACGGCACAACACAGAGGTGGAGTCTCTCAATATGACATTATTACCTTAGGAGGCATAGGAAGGAAGCTCTCAACATTCATAGTTATTTTCATTTCATAATTGCGCTGTCTGCGCATGCGTTATTATTCTCGGATGGCGAGCAGTCAATCGTGAAGCGTTCAGATTGCTCAATTCACGTCGAATTAAAATCGAATCAAATGTCACAATCGAAACGCTGGCCTCCTATTGCCGAGCAAATAAGTGGAAAACATCCTGTCAAAAAGAAGCTTTTTCCCCTTCTGCTTCGTGCATTACCTCGGCAACAGAGACACATTAACAGGGGATTTCAAGTGGAAAAAAAATGTGAAATATTGAAAATGATTGTTCGCCCATCTGGTGGCGCCCTCTGCCGCTGTCAGATGGAATCAACGAAGGCGACCAAGTCAAGTGAAGAGAGAAAGTGATGATCACCTCGAAAGGTGCAAAGATCACCCCGGAAAGAGGTACACTAGCGAAGGTCGGGCGATCTCTCGCAAGCAGATGGGTCTCTGCAACGAGAGGAATTTTGTGGGGAGACCTGCCGCGACCCCAGAGGTCATGACCCGTTCCCTGCCCCCACAGAACGCACGCATCCGGACGACATCTTACAAATAACCCTCGTGCTTTTTATCGGCCTGGGGTGGATGGTCCTGACTGGGGTGGGTGGCACGGGGTCCCGGGCAGGAGCCTCGTTGCTGATTGCCCCGTGAGAGGACCCTGGACGGCTGCGTCACGATGAACGGATGAAGAAGGCTGTGTTGGACGCGGATCGTGTCAGCGAGCGTCACGGCAGCGTCGTCGGCGCAGATTGGGGTCACGGGTGTTAATGACCCCGACGCCCTGTTTCATTTCAGCCGAACAAATCAGATTTGCAACGGATTCATTGTCAGCCGCATGAAGTGTCTTTGTCAATTGCGGGATTTGCAGGATTCCGAGTGCGAGCATCCAGATCTGGAGATCTGAGGGTGCAGCTGCGGTCCCTGCGACCGAAAGAGGGCGCGGGATGCATCCACTGCGAGGGAGGTTGTGGGTGACTGGTCATAGCAAACAAGAATCGACCGTGTTTATGTAGTATTGCTTGTACCTATCATTACGAGCGAACTAATTGATTTATATAATTTATGATTTAATTATTCACTGAAGGCCTGATATGATCATATTTCTTATTCTTCTTCTTTGATATAATTGATCTATAAACAATCCGTCCATTCCACACTCCCCTTTGATGCCACCAATGCTGAGTTCCTTTCTTCCTAACTTCGCCAACTAATCCTCGCCGTGCGATGCGGGGCACGGCGCTCGGATGATCTCCCGAGTAGCATCTCTGAGGACCCCGCGCTCCCACAACCTGTCAATGGGGTTGTCAGGTGGCTCATTGCGACCAACAAACATGTTTGAGTCGGCTAATTGACGCTGATTTTGCCCCCGGAGAAAGGAGGGGGGGGGGGGCTAACGTGGTGTCCGATCGCACACGTGTCTCTCGCACCGCAATGCGCATGCTGACTGAGTTCAAAGGTAAGATGAGCTGCCTCCGAGTGAAAGAAATTGAGCAAAGTTCTCTCATCGCCAATTGTTAAGCGACTTTGGGTCAACTCAAAAGAACCCAATTGTTTGTTCTTACAAAGTTGGAATTCGACCTTGACACCATCGGCGATATAAAGATTGGTTCCTTCTCTGATTTCACTTCTCGCGAAAGGCGCACACATGTGACGTCACTAATGTGGCATGAAAGCCCTCGACCGGGTGTCAGGCGACCCATATGGCACCGGGCGATAATACGACAGACTGCAGATTGCTCGGTGCGCCACACCCCGTCAGATCAGCGAACTAATGACCCGGAAAGATACGCTTGCCCTCTGAGAGCAGCGGACTGCCCCACCTGCCGACACACTGACACCCTCGCCTTTAGTCGCCGCGCATTGCACAATTGTGTCACTTTTTGCCGTGTTCATCTCAACCTCCTCCTCCCTCCTCCATGCAACAGTACTGCTTCCGCCTCACTGCACGGTGTCAGATGCTTGTGGCCCCTCCCTTCCCCTTCCTGCCACTTCCCCAGTCACTCCCCTCCTTTGCTATTCGTTTCAATCGAAATGACATTTCAAACACATTTGGCCACAAAATTTCCTGAGTCACCCGTTGTCAGGAAATGTGATGGAATGCATGTCGCGCAATTCGTGAAATTCTGGTGCTCAGGAGAAATTTCTTTCGTTGCTCCGGAGGCATTCGTACACAGAACGATACATCAATTTGACATTTTTAAAACCCTTATATCAGTGCATGGTGTCATCTGCTTTCTTTAACTTTACGGGCTGTAATTGAATTAAAAACTGCGCGACTTGTGAGGAGTTCTTTCGATGATTTAGATCGTCACCCATGCTTTCTACCTGAAACACAATGTTCTTTGAGCCAGAATTTTGTTTTGTGGCTGATATCTGTTGAGCATGCCCCTTCTTATCATGCATGCTCGATACTTGAGTCTATATACAGTGCTGCCCAACGTGAAAACGCTGACATTTTGGTTAAGCATTAAATATTCAAGAATTACCACAAAGGGGTCGAAATTGAAATATCCCTCCTTTTGGTCACTTCATCAATCATTTCACTCGCGTTTGCGTGCCTCATCGGATTGACCTTCAGGGGTCAGACCGCGGAGTCGGTTAACCCAAAATGAAATAATCCTGAAGATTTGCATGATAATGAGGACAGCAAAGACCGGGTATAGTCCTCGCAAAGAAACGTTGAAGAGGTTGCTAAGGACGCGCCATTGTTGTTATGAAGCGGTCGCAGATTAAGCTAATCAATTAATCTCATTGGACGAAGCAAAAGAAGGAGGAGTCGTACTGACGTGATTGATGTTTCAGGGGCGGATGTCGCAAGTACCCAGCAATATGGCCGCCATCTGTTTCAACGGAGTTTCATGACTTTCAAACTCAACCTCTGATGCCAAAGTGATTCTTTTACGTAGATGGTTTGCTTCTGTGTGTTCTGCAGAGGAATCCGTCTCAGCTGCTTTTCGTGTTATGACTCTGTCTCACATCTCGTTTAATTTATGCGCCTTATAATTACAGGTATTATTTGTTTATTTGCGTTACCAAACATCATCTTAATTTATGCCTGAGTCACTTCTCGTGGGTGGGTGATTACGTCACTAATGTCGCCATGAGTTTCCCCTTAGACTAGCGATGCCACACACTGTGAAGAAAACATTGCATAACACATGAAACAAATCGATTGATTGATTTTTATTTAGCAGGGAAAATATAAAAAGACAAGATAAGGTGCAATTGCCGGGGCCACCCGAAAAAGTCAAAACCACCATGAAATTGTGGAAGAAAACAATAGAAAAATATCCAATGGACGACAAACAAAAACATTCACTCCCAATTAAATTAAATAGCATTGAAATTTGTGATTATTCATGTATAACTTAATCAATCAGCGTCCATTACATTCCGCTTAATATCACAAAAGTCATCCATATTGCACAGAAACCCAAATTCCACCCGCCTCGCCGCGCGCATTTTTCTGCTGAAATCGAGCGCATTTTTTCGCTCAGCTAATTCGATGAAATATCCATAATTTGCGGCGTAAGTCCATTCGGCGTGTGCGGTGTTGTGCTTTTCTGAAAGAGGATTGAATACCGGCAATTGGAGCCAGTGATTGCTTCACAGGATTGCAGCCATGTTAAGCTCTCTTTTGAAAATCTTTTCATCTTAAGAGAAAGTTGTCAGGCAGATCAAGCAATGTGAGCGGCGTTAATGGAGGACGCTTCAAAGCCACCAGTAGGGAAGCGCATCCCATGATCTGCTCTGCCTTTTGAAGTTGTGAAATACGAGCTGTGATTTCGGGCGTAAGATGCGCGAAACAGCGAGCGGGGGGTCCGATGGCCACTTAAGGAGCCCGTCTCGCACCCCGCACGCACCTCAGGGCGCTAACAAGGGGCGAGGTGCGCGCCATATGCCCTCTCCTGGTGGCTATCGCGCGGAACAAGCCGCCGGCCGGTCGTAAGCGGCGTCGTTAGCAACCGGCGGGGCGGCGGTGGCGCGCAATCTTGGCGCTGCAGCTGCGAATGTGTTGCGTTGTTTTTGCATAACGACGTCGCTATCATCACTGGCCTTCTCTCGCGCCATCCATCTTCTTCTTCTGTGCTGATTTGTAAACACAAATACCGGATATGACGCCATTGTCACGTGGTGCAGAGAAAGGCGGGGATGACCGTGCGTTATCTAGACCGAGGCATCTCAGATTGCTCTCTCAGCTGACTCTTGGGTCGCTCCCCGCTTTGCTTTTTGACAGAAGATCTTATCGCGCGAGCACTTTGTCCGAAGTGTCAAAATGGCCGCTCGCCTTGCAAATGGATCTCCCGCCGGATCTGCGCATGCGCAGGACTCGGGTCGTCCATCATGCTCGCGGAGAGGCCTCGAAGAGGCTGACGAATGTACCCCCTGCCGACCCACGGATCCCGCGGCCCGCATCCGATAGACTCCGCTGGATCCCGGAGGATGCGCCGACGTGGATTAAGGGCACGGGAATAGGGTCCCTGGCGGATACATGGGATTATGGGAAGGGATTGCGCGATCACTACGGAGACGAAGGGCCGCGAAGGAGGAGGTGGAGGAGGAGGAGGAGGAGGAGGCATCTCCTTATAAGAGAATGAGCCGGTGTAGCAGATTGTACGACATCTACGTTACATACATTGCGTCGCATGCATGGTTTTTATTGTGCATAAAAAGCCCTCAAATATATCTCAGACACAAGTTGATACTTCCACGTGTACAATGTATCAGTGTGATGCAATCTCAACTTAATTACTTGGCACATTCAATCGAGATGAACATTAGCAACACCAACAGCAATGAAATCATTAGCGTTCTTCATTCGATTGAATGACATGAGAAGCGTCCATATCAGCCCACAGCATGGCTGTTGTTCCGAGTGCGCCGATGCGCGGGGCGTGGTCTTCGGCTGGCGACCGTTGCTTTTGCTTAATGGTCTCTTCTCTCTCGAGGACCATTTCGAAGCGTGGTCCGCCTTGAACGCCAGGACTACACCATGCAAGTCCTATAATAATCACGATGCATCGACCTCAACATTGTTGACCGCGTTGTTACCGTATATGTTTAGATGCCCCAAGGTTTCAGTTTAGCGTTGAACAAGGTTTGCGTCTGTTTCTTGTCGTGGGACGCTTTTGGAAGTTGCTCGGATGAAATGGGAACACGAATCGTGCCCTGAATGTTGTTTGCAGATCGATCAAACAGTTGTGCATGAACTGATAAAAGCGGGAACAAAAGAGGGCGCTCATCCCTCTCAGGGGCTAATTGGCGATCAGCCCCTCCGCACCCCCACAGGCAATGGTTCCTCTCTGATTTACGAGTTTTGTGACGACAAATTTTGATTACTTTCTTGCTCTGCGGGACCGTTGTCGCGTGTTCGTTCGCGGATCGGTTGCTATGGAAATGATGAATTCAGAACGCCAGGCCCCCTTCCCAGATCCCGAGGCTTCACGAGGATGACCTCGTGTCACGAGAGTCGTCGCGAGACTCAGCACCACAAAGGATGAGGTGTTGTTGTGATTCCTGAAGGCGCTTCGTTTAATCAGCGATTAATCCAAAAGAGCTACATTGACACTTCTGCTGACAATCCGAGTGTCAGTCGCGCCCAAGGACACGGGGTGACTCCTCTTTGCGCAACCTCCTCCGCCAGAGGCCAGCGGCACCAGTCAAGAGGCATCTTAACACCTGCTCCTTCTCCTCATCTGCGGCCAGCGCTTAATTAATTTCTCATAACGCGTGGACATCGCTGTTGATGAAGCGACTTTTCGACTGAAGCTGAAAACGCCTCAGGCACAAAATGTCAACGGTGTGTCAGAATTGAAGAGTCCCTCCGAATAGCTTTTATTCTACCTCACCCCCACGGCAACCGCGGGCAAACCAGGGCGTTCGCTTGTGTCCAAAAGGACGTCGAGGGTTTTACAAGCGCTTATTACGCGTTATCATCGGTCATTTACAACCGATCAGCGTTTGGTGATCGATTAATTCAACGTGTGCATCGGTTTTGCTCAGCACAAAGGTGTCTATCACGTGTCAAAGCGCACTATGAAGGAGTAACCAGAATGAATGTGCAATTTTAAAGCGACTATTCGCCATAGCGCATACATAACATACACTACTCTATGCCATAGCTTAGAATTAAAGGGGAATATTTAACACATAAAGTACCAGCATCTCGAGCTTTCATTGAGTTGTTCTGATCACAATACCTCTGCATTCAAGTAATGTTTCCCTTAAATTTGGCTTCCATTCTGACCGGTCACGTGACCCCAATAAGCATTCTAGTATAGTCCTATTTGTATACGCATGTGAAATGTGTGAGAATTTTCCTTGTGGGTTCGTTCGATTGTCATACTTGGATTCACATGAACTCAATGATTTCCACTAGTATCATAATTCGCTCGCAAGCACGGTGCATTTTGCCGATACTCTATGATCTCGTGTGGGCACTGCAAGCAAGCACGAAAGCAAGAAAATCGACAGTGTATGCTACAAGTATAACGCACTTGGTGATCATAACGCACACATCAGCATAACGCATTCAGCGACAATAAAGTAGAAACTGTTAACCTTTTAATCAGAACCCATATTTTTATTAGTTTTGACCGGATAATAATATATTTCGTACTATTATTATTATTGGTGGTTCCTTGCAGAATAAATGTCAATAAGCGAAAAAAAGGTGTTTATTTGTGTTGACACATACGCATAAAAGTCTTCTTACTGAGTATCCTCGGAAAGATCAAAATGATATAGTTACATAATAATAACAGTAATCATATTATTCATGCCATCCATTGACATACTTTTTTTTTCAACAATAATAATAAGGACAGAGTTAAAGAAAATGAAGGAAAAATAGAGGAAAAATGAAAAACTCAGTGAGGGAGATCAGCCTAATTAGTAGAGATAAACAACAATAATAATAACAATAATAATTTTATTCAATCATAACATAAAAGGTGCGAAAATAACGTAGTGGCAGAAGCGTGATCGCTTTTGCGCCACATGAAAAGTACAGAAAAAAGGAAGAGAGATAATAATAGTTATAACGAGTCTTGCACAAAGAGAGAGCGACATAAAAACAAGATACCAGATAAAATTAAAATAAAACAATTCTATAACAAACTTAACAATCACGAGCATATTTATTTAGGATCAGATCAATGGTGCAAAAGTGCAATACATACCCTGGTAATGAGTCAAAAACCCAGAATCTTGAAATTTTAATGTTGCTTACATAATTGCATTGAATTCCTCAGAAATTTACATGACCACCCCTGGAGCTAATATGCGTGAAGCACAGGGGTGGGAAAAATAGTTGATTACATAATTATAAACAATATGTAAGGCACACGTTCGTGTAATTTCACATTCATGTGTCAATTTTTGATTGAAATCGTGTTATGTAATATAGAGTATAGGTCTAACTGTCGCATCAATTCATGTTTCGCAACAAGTCATGGTATTTAAACGTTTCAGAAAAAGTTTACGTAATAAAACCACTCGTCACTCTTCAAGCATAGTGTGCCCTCCTTCTCCCTCTTGCTTCGGGTGCTGTTGTAGCAATTTCCCCATCTGTCCAGTCCCGGATGTTGTCGCCCCATTCGATATGGCGACGTCTTCTCTTTCCTCCTGGCGTCTTCCCCTCAGCCAGCACCAGGCTGTCCCTTCTCCTCTTCCTATGCGTATACTTGCTGTTGTCAGGCCATTATGTAACACTCAGTTGGGCGCTCCGACCGAATCAAAATTACCTTGTGATAATTGTGCTGATGCTTCAACATTAGTTAAACACGACTAACTTCATTCTACATGTACATGGTGTACTTGTACATAATTATATCATATCAATATTCTGGTGTAGGAATTATGCTAATCGTGGAAAAGAACAGGTCTTTTATCCCTTTTTCGCATTTACACAACACGAAAAATGAGTTCTTCTGAAGAAAATATTCCGAACATTGTCCAAGCGAGTGTAAGTTTACAGCTGTCAAACGCACAACACGTGCTAATGTTTACACTTTGCGTATGGATATTGCCTAATTTTGGGTGCATAAAAGGAATCACATTTCAGAAAATTAATACAATGTGTCGAATCATAAATATATTATTAGTTTTTCAAATACGTATTAATAACATTTAAATGTCGAATTACATTTAAAACACGAGCACAAATGTCGGACTATTTTCTTTCGCGTGCTCACTTCCCTCTTCAAAATTGAAGATGAGTTCCACGATCTACGAGACGGACTGGTGCTGTGGCGTCGTCTGCTCGTTAGACAATGGTTGCCAGGCGTGGAACTCCACTTTCGTTGTGTTCTCTGCTCGAAAAGCTTTCGGCATTCCGATTTCCGATTTCTTCTTCCAAACTGTTTTATATTACTTGGTTGCAAAACAAAAGTTAATTAAAACCTTGCTGAATTTACGTCAGTAGGCTATACAAACAACGTGATGATGGTGTTATGATCATGATTAAAAAGTTCGTGAAACGCTCTAAACCTTTTGGACTTGAGAAAAGCGAGAGTGTGATTGAGTGGGATATCATAGGACTAGGAAATCGTCCAGTCTCAATTTTACCACACTAGTACCACATGTAGAGACTAGTGCATGTTTGTGTTAGCTGATGGCATCATTATGCATATAGGATGACATAGCAACCATTGCTAAGCCACTTCAAGCCGCGGCTAGCCGCCGATCACAATGCTGAGCCGTTATCTCTGATTGGTGGAGCGGCTTAAGCAGCGAGAAGGTCATTTTTACTACAGCCAGCCGATTCTGGCTAATTACAATCTGCTTCGGGGTCTAGCATGGATTGACCGCTCACATTGCTATAATGTTGCCGAAGTTTGTTATGATAGCGACGAGATTCAAAGCGATAAAATACTTCCGGTTACTAATAATCGCGGCTTGAAGCATAAGCCGAGATGGACAGCCACAACAAATTGCCTGATATATTACAACAAAGTGGGAATTATCTGTGACATGAATTTAAATTTTGTACATAAAGTAATTGATTCTTTTTTTTTTTAACCAAAAATTGTAGCCAAAGTACGATGAGGTTGTTAAAAATCATCTCTCATCTGCAGGAATTGATGCATTGAAAATAATTTTGAAACAAATAACGATTTCAAGAGAACAACAAACTCTTATTGATGCATGCAATTGAGATTGTCTTTAAGGTTTTATTACATTAAATGTCATTTGCATCCTATAATAATAATGATAAAAATTATTTATTATTTTGCTGCAACTGATTTTATCATCAATTCTTTCAATACAATTTCAATTCAATTATTTGAGCTTCATAGACACCATTTGCCTTGGAAAAGAAAACAAAGCACTCAATTGTCATTTAAAGGGAGGGAGAACTGGTTAAAAATTGACTTTGAGTCGTTATTTGATGCACCATAAATGATTCCTATGCCTGGCTCACACAAGGAATATCATCGCTAACGATTTGCGGGCGATATATTGCTAACTAGGCGTGACGTCAGCAGCTGTGATGAAACACCGAGTTCCCCATCTGTTACAATGGGCCTCGTCATATCAGCGTGTCCTGCGACTAAACCCTTGGATATTTTTTTATTTTCTTTTCGGAAATAGATAGAATAATCATTTTGCCACCAGTCAGGCGCGAAAAAAAAATATTATTCGCTATTTTTCTTATTTTAACAAGCGATTTTCTAGGACACCTACCATGTTTCTCATCCTGAAACAGTAAAAAGGTCAGCTAGAGTGCACCACGCATGCGCTTTCGTTTCGTAAACAACAAAGATATCCTTTTATGGCGAAGATGCTCTGCTCTGATTGGCTGAAATCGATAGCTTCACGAGGGGAACGGAACCAATCAGCCATCAGCCAAACCAAGCCATCAGCTGACGTTTGCCTCCTATACTTCGCAATGGAAGCCATTCTCCCATAGGCGCAATGCTAACCCCGATATTCGGAATGCATTATTTCCTTACGCTTGCATCCAGGCATGGTGTTTTTGGCACGGAATGCTATCAATTGGTGCTATGAGTCAATAGACATCACTT
>KB295343.1:377394-411837 GCA_000328365.1 Capitella teleta | reverse complement strand
ATATATATATATATATATATATATATATAGATAGATAGATAGATAGATAGATAGATAGATAGATAGATAGATAGATAGATAGATAGATAGATAGATAGATAGATAGATAGATAGATAGATAGATAGATAGATAGATAGATAGATAGATAGATAGATAGATAGATAGATAGATAGATAGATAGATAGATAGATAGATAGATAGATAGATAGATAGATAGATAGATAGATAGATAGATAGATAGATAGATAGATAGATAGATAGATAGATAGATAGATAGATAGATAGATAGATAGATAGATAGATAGGTAGATAGGTAGATAGGTAGATAGGTAGATAGGTAGATAGGTATATAGGTATATAGATATAGGTATAGATATAGATATAGATATAGATATAGATATAGATATAGATATAGATATAGATATAGATATAGATATAGATATAGATATAGATATAGATATAGATATAGATATAGATATTTGATAATTTCTGACGCATACATTTAAGCTAATGTTTGTATTTGTATCGTTCGCCAGTGGCGCTTGCATTCGCCAGGGGGCGCTAATTTTTTACTTTAGGGCTTTGCAACCATAACGTGCCTGACCTTTGTGTACCGGTATTTTGTATTCTCTCGACTTCTCTCAACTTTTCATGTTTTTCACCCATTGATCTTTTTTGAGCTCCACCGCAGTCACAGTTAATTTCTAATTGCATTTTCAACATCGAGTAATCTTTAGCACACTCTCAGCGTTTAACACTGCTTCACGGTTGAGTTTAGCTCCCCAAGCCGTAACGTAGTGTTTGGGAACTACCCCGCTACCCTTGCGGAGCTAGGTTGAGTTTTTAGAACTTAGCGTGAGCGATAATTGAGTGATTTTCACCCATCCAATTCTTCACAGGATGTCATTCACACAAAAAGTATTATCTGTGAAAGTAGGCGTTATATATTCTAAATTTATTACTGCCTATAGTTCTGAGTAGCCTCCCATAGCTAAGGCGTTGATCTTTCACCAGATTATTTCATCGTAAATTTTCCAGATACACAGTTGTATAAACGACTACAAACCTCAGAGTGCATTTGTCGTTGAGCAGCAGATGAAGGTGGTGATTAAACTATTGCATCATGCAAAAGGACATTATCGCCAAATATACGGCTTCAAATCAAAGTGAAGTTATTTTTGACCAATGTGTACGTATTAGCCATACACCTAGTACAGTTAGACCACGCATGACACTCGAAACCCCGGCACACAATCAAACGTATCGGTCAAGCGGCGGAAATGTGGTGCAGAGGCATTTCCTTCCGCCGTTGAAATAGAGCCTGACTTAAAGTTCTTTCATACACAAGTAGAGTTTTTGCTGCAAATACTTTGTATTATGATTTGATCCTGAAGTTTCGAAAGCACGAAGAGTGTTAATTACAATGCATGTGGTTACAAATGAATTTCCAATGCAAAAGAAAAGTACAATATAGACGAAAGAGGTCAAGATAAAAGTTATTTAGCTTTATTTGAATACTTAAATGACATGAACTATTGATTAGAAATACCTATGAATTTTGCAAGTTATATTCACTCAGTCACAAATCAAGTTTTACAGTATTTTGACGGTAATATTGAGTCACTAAATAGTGTGGTGTGATGAATACAAAAATGCGTGGTTAAAAGATGGAAGGAAATTGGCATGTGCTTCTCTCCAGGGCATTTTACTTACTGTAGCGTAACTTTTCTTTGATAACTCTTTGCAGGGCAATAGACAGCCTTTGGATTTCAAAGCTATGTCGTTTTCATTCATCAGCTTTCAACGCAGATTCATTGGCGCTGCTAGAGGAATACATGTATAACATTTTCTTTTCATAACAAAGCTCAGTGTCTCGGAAGTTGGTGCTTTATTGGTGATAAATTCATAGGCCTAATTGCAATTAATTTGCGAACGACCAGATTGCCATGTTGCAACCTTAAACAAAGGTGCAGTGACTTCATCTATTTAATTGTACAGTGCAAAATTATCAATGCCGATCAAATTAAGTTTGTCAGAGGCTTTCCTCCAACGAACCGAATCAATGGAATAGTCATATGAGCGACCAATTAAACCGTAGAGTAATTTATACATTAATGACTGGACTACGTCGTTACAATCTAACCCAGCTAGATAACATGTGAAACTTCCTGTTGCAAGTAACTCAACAATCTAACGCATCCGGATGACTTAATCCATCCGCGAGGCCAAAATTACAATTGAATGCTTTATCTATATCTTATCATATCTCTGATATTAACTAAATAATTATTATAATACAAACAAAGTAGAGTCATTAAAATTATGTGATCTGCTTGCACCTCTCTCGAGTATAAACTTTTAGTGCAGCATGATGGAACTATTCCTTGCGCAGTTTCATTTGTATAAATTTGAGGGAATATGCACTCCCTTTAAATGCCTTCCAAGAAATTCCATTGGCGTTGCCAGTGAACGGTCCGCCCAAATAAAGTCCGTTTGGATTAGCGTGGTGACAGGCCGCATACCAGAAGGCTCCAGTGTGCGTAGCAGCGCAATTGTGTGTTACATGTGTATCGTGATCGGCGTCCAATGTAGAGAATTGTGTCCCATTGGAAAATGACAACGAGTCTCCTGAAAATTTCAAGAATATCGAACGTTTCTTTTATGGGTGCACCTGTATTTGCCTGCAGTTCCACTGTAACCCCCACATTTCATTCTGTAATGGTCAGCTGCGTCTCCAACAGTGAATGTCTGGTATTCGGCAAACCTTGATTCATTTTCAAAGTCTGACATGTCAACTCGAAGTACTGTGTACCCAGAGGCTGTCAGGGCATGCAGAACCTCATTACCTACAAATGGAGTCCGGCGCCATTGTTCAAATTTATAATCCAGCGTAGATAATGTCTGAATAGAGGGAGACAAGAACAAGTAAGCTCACCCAGCCAGAACTCCGTCTGCATGTCACCGAACCCTTGCACATAACTTTGCCAACCAATGTTAAAATCTTCGCTTCCATCCATCCTCCTCTGGAAAACCTGATGCGCAAAACGGAAATCTTGTTATGTAATAATGGTTCTGTGAATTACTAACCAGCCACTGGTCATCTGTGGTGTCCATCTCGCAAAACCCTGTGAATAATCTGAGAGGGGCATTCTGACGGGTCAGCCCCAAGAGAAACAGTCCGCTCTGCGTGCCTCCACTTCGATAGGCATCTGAACAGTCGATACAAACTGAAAATACAGTTAAATTGTATGGGATGTGCCAATGGAACATAAAACCACATTCGGATGGGCATAAAGAGTTATAATTATATATTTTCCGAATGTCTCAAATAACCTCAAACGTACCTCGAGAACCGCAAGCAAATTCCTCTCTGACGAAAACGACCAGATTATCGTCCGAGAGTATAATTGCGCTATTTCTGTTTTGCGAGAGCTGTGACGTCAGAACGTAGCAATCTTTCGTGGCCTCATTCCAGGCCACTCCAGTGCAATGATCTCCACATGCACTGAAGCAATCTAGATCATTTCTCAATTTACTTGTGTCGAAGGAATCGAAGACCAATTGCGTGAATTCACTCAAATCGAGAATGACGAAATTGCACGCGTGAACTACGGTGACGATGAGGACAAAGAGGAAAAGCACTTCGCGGAGAGAAGCCATTGCAAACTGATGAATATCAGCCCCGGTGTTCACTTATGTAGGGCATTTGAGCGGCTATTAGAGGCAACTCGCTAAGACAGCAATCAATGAGCTAGCTTTGGGTAGAAACATCGCATTGTGGAAAGCATCGGATGTCCGGGTGATGCGTGCAAACATAATATATAGACCACAGATCACAGGGTATTTATTCGGAGCACATCGTGGTGATTGGGTTAACTAACCCCGAAATTTCTCTTGTCGCAGGATGTCAGAAACTGTTCACTCTGGAATAGATTCGGTTATAGACTGTCCATCGTACGTATTTAATATATTATAATTATTATATTTATTATTTATGTATGTAATAATCTTTTTATAAGTTTCAGTCGCCAAAGTAAATGTCCTTATCTTGTTTGTATCTGTCACTGACTTGCTTTTACCAGACCTCAGGTACACGTTATTGGAAGAGACTGCTTATACTTGGGGTCAGTTTTCGACGACCATGCATGGGTCTTGGCTTGTTTCACTGCTGCTGGCAACGAGTGGAATTGGCGATGAACTGATGTCCTGTAGAAAATAACATGTTTTACACACAAAGTAGTGGCGTCATATAATCAATAATATTACCTGTATATCAACTTCCGCTTTCCGTGAATTTAAAATTTCAGTTTGTGCTCATATCGTCTTTACGTCTTCTACTCTGACTTTGGTTCTTTTATACTCTTCTTGCATTTTTTTGAATCACTAAGGTTCTTGTTGTTTTATCGCCCCATTTGGAAATCATCTATGTACTTTAGAAATAATGGATTCTAGCTGGCGCGCGTGCGTGCGTGCGTGATGGGGTTTTACGGCTCCACCCAACCCATTCGGATGATACGGGCGCCAGAACAGAAGGCCCGGGACCGGGGTTTCCCCCTATCCTGATTTTATATATAACAAATGCTGAAATTGTAATGCGAAACCTTTATTATATGGTTGCTCATAGGATGCAGGAGTGGAGTCTGACGTCCGTTCTTCAGCTCTATCAACGTACCTGAGGAAGAAGCAGTGAATCAAGTATTACCAGCAATTAAACCATCGTCCCCACCCATCCTTCAAAGCTGTCATTTGCGCAAATGGACAGAACAAAGACACGATGAAGTAGGTGAGCAGCATTTAATTTCCAATCGCATACATTGATCTCTCTCCCTGTCTTTCAGGTGGGTGATCACTCGTATGCTGATGGGAACAGCAAAAGGAGCGTTAATTGGAAAGCACTGAACGACTTTCTAGCAGAAACCTCATGAGCAAGATTCAAAAAGTGCAACCGCCCCAGAGGCATTGGCGAATTCTACGGTTCACAAGAGTAAAGCGGAGATTAATTTCATTACCGCGAACAAACTGTGATTAGTTTACTTTTAAGTAGTTTCTTGGCTAATGTATGTTTGCTAAACTTTATTACACTTTTATCTTGAGATTCTCTTCTCCCCAATCAATGCAAGTATATTAATTTTAATTAACAAATGTTTCATTATTCTTCATACCTCGTGGTTTGGTGGTGAAGAGGATCAGCTGCAGGCAGCTCCAATGATGCTGTTTGTCTCAACCAAAAGAGGTCATGCCCCAGTTCTTGCAGTTTTCTTAGTTGCCTTCAGCATTTTGATCTGTAAAAATATCTCTATTATTATGAGATACCCAGCGGCTAGCAATCAGAGAAGACTAGATGCCCAGAGGCAATCAAGGATGGCTTGATGCCCAAAGGCAATAAATGATGACTAGATGCCTAGAGGCAATCAGAGATGACTAGATGCCTAGATAGATAAATAGAAGTTTTATTTCGGGACATCACAAATAGTGAAACAAAACAAATATAAAAAAAAAGAAAAAAGAAGAAGCAAAAATGAAATAAAAAAGGAATAATTCAATAAATAGAAGTTTACGAAATCACGTGAATAAATGAATGAGTTCATGGCAGCAAAGAGTCATCCTTTGCGAGGGCACATTAAAACAATCAGGTAAATTAAAACATTGATCAGCAAATAATTGCCGTTCGGCATCATTTATGGTACAGTCTTCTAACGCCTTCTCTTTAACTTTGAATGAAGCGTTGCGATTCTTTTCAATAAAAGCTTCGAACTTGATAACTAGGCACATCTTTCTTGAACATTGTTCGTTGATGGTGTTTTTCAAGTTTGCATCCTGTGTAAAGATGCATCCCAGGTAAGTGTAGGGTGAGCAATTTTCTGTGTTTACGCCATCCACTTTCAGAGGTTCCCTATCTTCAGCCGCGTCATTTATAGCCATAATATGTGTCTTTGCTTGATTGATCATCATTCCTGATGAGGTGCAAAACTCTTTGAGGACACGAACCTTTTCTTCTGCTCGCTTCCGACTGGTCGCTAGTAGCACCGTACCATCCATCAACATCAAAACATGCATCCATTCAAAGTACCCATCCGGTTGGCATTTCTCTTTCAGGTTTCTAATCATATCGTTGACCAAAAGTGTGAATAACAGGCAGGACGTTGGTGATTCTTGACTTACTCCTACGGAGGCTGTTATTGTGGCAGATCTGAGTATCATCTTGGTAGTTTTGTAGATTACAGCCAGAGTGAAAACCATATTTTTGTCCCTCACCCTAGGGCAAGGAGTCTTTGAAGGAAGAGTTGTCAAGGCACCCAGTCGTATGCTTTAGAAAAATCCATGAATACCAGGTAGAGTTTCTTCTTTTTGTGTTTGGCATAGTCGATCCAGAGTCTCAATGTTATTAGGTGCTCTGTGCATCCTTTTCTGGGTTGTGATCCGGCTTTGCTCTCTGAGAGAAACCCCTCTGTAGTTACCACACATTTTTCTGGATCCTTTCTTGAAAAGAACGACCAGCTTTGTGAAGCACCATGATCCAGGGTATGTGCCCGTAATTAGGAGAGACGAGAAAAATGTTGCGAGGAATAAAATCCATGCATCTGGGAGTAGTCGAAGTAGTCCGGGGGGGGGGGGATACCCAAAGACTAGATGCCCAGAGGCAATCAGAGATGACTAGATACCCAGAGGCAAACAATAATGACTAGATATCTTTGTTATATTATAAAATTATAATAGTCACATCGACTCTCCTCTGGGACAATGCTTGAAAGGAAAAAAAGCCTCAATTAACCGCATGGCGATGGTCTTTTAAATTGGAAACATTAAAAATAAAACATTGAAGACCAATTAAAAGAATAGGATTGAAGGGAGTCTCATTATATTAAAGAAACTCAATTATCAAAGCAGAATACAATATGATAATTTTCATAGTACAATGTACTATTGTACTCACATCAAATGTGATTAAGATGATCACTTCAAGAAGGCAAAGAAAGGGAGATTTATAATGAGTTGAACTACGTCGCGTACAGTTGACGAAGAATAAGCCAATTATGTATTTTGAATCCGTGGAAAGCGGAAGTTGATATGCAGGTAATATGAATATTCATTATGTGACGTCACTACTTTGTGTGTAAAACCTGTTGATTTATACAGGACATCAGTTCATCGCCAATTCCGCTCGCTGCTGCTGCCTCTGCATTTCCATTCGCGTGGGATATCCAGGATTGTTGGTACGATGGTCGAATTAACATGGCAAAGATTTGGAATTGCTCTGTCGCTTATAATTAGTTATACGAGGGTTGTTGGAAAAGTTATCGTCCTAACATGGAAAGCTTTATAACAGAAAGGTGACGTTTTACCTGAATAAAAGTCAGCTTTTCAGATGAAAATTTCAAGCACTGAATTTTCCAGAAAGTCACCTAATAACCTCTGGCGCTAATTTGAGTGAAGCAGGGGTCGGCAAAATGTGGCCAAAGAATTTGGAGAGGTCTCCGAATTCTTTGATGCGGCAGACTCCTGATTTACGCGCTAATTCAAAATCGAATTTATACTATTAATCATCGATTGATATCTTCTCGATATTTACCCCATAAGCGCATCAATACAATGAAAAAAAATTTAAATTGTAACAATGTGATGAAATCATTATGCTCCTTGAGCTTCCATGAATGCTCGTGTTAAAATGTTTGTATGAAAAAAGCTTCCTTGGTTGTGAAATAATGCAGACTTATACAAACCAATACCATATTCATACAACATTCTAAATTGTTACCAGCTTTTTTTATAAACAACTGGCTGATAGAAACGAACGAGCGTCAATTATTCTATGTCCATTTGACTTTTTTTTTTAATATGGCATTTCCACTCGTGGAGAGATCCATTTTGCATCGGACGGTGGTTAAACACCATTGAAATCCAGATATTCCCAGAGCTTATATGCATATTTCTAAATTCTATCTTGATATTGTGGCGAACCCACACACGTGCTTGTGAGACGACATGTCAATTTCTTCCTTGTCGATTTCTTCTATTCACGATTTAAGGTGTTGACGTAGTAATTAAATCGCTAGTATTATCGAGTCTTCTCAACACACCTCTCCGAGTCTCTATATGTGGTGACCCTCGACTTTGACGCCAGCGCAGAATGCCTCTTAGCTTTTGCATCGGCGCCATAACACAGCGACCTACACGTTCGGTTCTCATCTGTTCATCGACTCTACCTTCGCCATTACTCTCTGCGCCTTCTTCATCAGCTTGCAGGCACTTCGTCTCCTCATTAGCGCTCGACTAACTACCCATTGCGTAACACCCTTCGAGATTTCCAACAATCGCCACCGAGACGATCCTCGTCTCATCATGCAGCATCCAGTCACGGTCGATCTACGATGGTTTCGCCTCATGGTAGTCAAACTATGACAACTCCGCTCGCTCATTCATGAAAACCACTCGATTGGCACTGTGGACCGCAAAACCGCCCCCTCCCTCCCCAGGGAGAAACCATGTGGCGAACCCACACACGTACTTGTGAGACGACATGTCAATTTCTTCTTTGTCGATTTCGCCTATTCACGACTTGTCAGAGTCTCTATATACAATTCACTATCGATTCCACTCCTAAAACAACTTGTATTCATAAATGCATTCAATTCAATTCAGTTCATTCAATGATTTATTGCACATTGGAAGTTCGATTGTTGTCTTCACCACAAAAGTGCCAAGGGAAGTCACTGATTTCTCAGATTAACAATAACAAAGCCTCGGAAGCTACATTTCCCTCACGGGAGAGAGCTGAGGCTTCGGATCTGGCAAGATTATGAAAAAATGAACATATAGATACCAAAAGCTCCACACGGAAGTAACTAATTACTCATTGATTGCACAAAAATGCTTTCATTTCCAAAACGACTAGCAACGGGTACGATGGCTGCAGCATTCGACCTTCACCTTAACAAGCCGCTCAGTGATTGATCAATAATAGTCCAGCTGTGAAATGCAATTGATATTAATCAAAGCATTCATTCGATAGAGATCAGTCCAGCAGTATGATTTTATAAATTATTCATTGCATATAAGAGTATTCAGATAATTTTTGCAGTTAGAAATACTTGTTATAAATTCTAAAGTTATTAGACAACACAACATGTTGTGAGGTATATAAAACGATTCTAAAAATAAACAAAAGAGGGCGCTCTATGTGTCGTCTGCTAATTCCCGTCAAGTCAACTTACTTGTGCAATGTGTCTTCTGACTCTATCTCCTTTTTCTAGCACATTTCATGCTTAATTTGACTCTCAAAATAGCTTTTATTGTTCGAGAGTCAATTACAGACAGGATGTTTTACTCTAAAGCCATTCTGTTCATTCCGGTTTTAAGGATTTGATTTCGACATTTAGCAATCGTGAGTTCACTGCGGGCTGAAAATTTGCTGCGGTCCGACAAAATGGATACATCGTACCCGTTGCTAGTCGTTTTGGAACTGATTGTATTTTGGCCAATTAATTAGTAATTAGGCATTGCCGTGCGAGATTATTGATGTCAATGGTTTCATTTATTGGTGACCTTGCCATGCAGATCCGAGTTTTGGCTCCCTCTTTTGAGGAGAAGATTGCTTTCGAGGCAAGCGTCCCAAGATTGGCACGAATCAGTGAATTAACAATGTGAATTAACAATGTATGTCGTGTTGTCTATGCCCAACTGAAGAGCTTATCAAAAATCAAGTGTTTTATAAATCATGAATCCCTAGAATCCATTATACATGCTCTTTTTACTGCTCGTATTGATTACTGTATCTCAGTTTTTTATGGTGTTATAATGATCGTATTTGACAAAAGCTCCAAGTTCTACAAAATGCATGTGCCAGACTTTTAACCAATACTTCTCGTTTTGACCATATTACCCCTGTCCTTACCGAATTGCATTGGCTACCCATCAAATATCGCATCGTTTTTAAACTTCTTATGTTTACATTTCAATGCATGCACGGACTTTCACCAAAGTATCTGAGCGAACTTTTATCCCCTTACCAGCATCTTCCAGCATCCGTTACTTTTGCAACATGATAAGAGGTCCCCTAGTTTTAAGAACCTTGACAACTCTACCCCACCATAGCTCTTCTGTAGTGTGTTTTGGCTGGCTATTACACAAAAAAATGAAGACTTAAACATGCCTGGATTCGAAGGGTTCAATTGTACTGGAATTTATGTTTCAAAGTAGGGCCAAGCCGTCATCTGGAATAATATCGCCTGAATAAATACAGCGCAGAAGGTCCAACCATTGGAGTGGATTTTGGCCACCATTATTTTATTTCATTTAGCACAACGCAAATACAATTTATAATTACAACTGTAACGAAAGAATACAAGAATAACAAAACTGCCACGATCATGAAAACAAATAAAATAAAATAAGTAAAGACAATTGCAGGGTTTATTGCACATTTTGGTCCATGCAGATTCAATGAGAGAAAACAGACATCCGGCATTTGAAAAATTATTTTAATATATGTGTGTTTTGCATCATTGTCCTTGAGAAAAATTGCATTTTGATGCTATATATATGGTATTTTCATTCGGGCAGTTTGTTGAAACATTTTTATATTTCATTTTGAATGCCTCCACGTTATCAGTTGTGCATTCAGAAGCAGCCACGTCCTTCCGCCATTCTCGATAGTCATAATTACATGCTCAGGTGGAATTTTGATCCAATCTATGGTGTATAATTTTGAGCAACCAAATAATTGTCTGGTACAGCATGGTATTTAATTACAATTTTAGCTGGTAGCAACTGTAAAATGAGACCAAATGTGTTTGTTGCTACACATGGTAAATATATATGAATACTCAAAAGGGAAACAATATTAAATCCCGCAAGACGGAGTCGAACCGCCTGATAATGCCTGTGCAATACGACCACGACACTCCACCGCTCTACCAACTGAGCTATCACGGGGTATGTGTTCCAATGGCTCACTTAAACAATTGTTCGAAAGACAAACGCTGCACTCAGCAAATGACTTGCAGATTTAATATATCAACAGGGAGAATAAATGTTTCATGCACCCGTGATAGCTCAGATGGTAGAGGGGAGGAGTTGAACAGGCATTGATCGCGAGATTTTTTTCTCTCTCTCAGACTCGAGTCTTCTTCATGTCAAACTTTATTATTTATAGCCTCGGGTATAGAAATAAGCTGTATACTATAAATAATAACTGTATACGATAAAATTGAACAAATAAGACAATTGCTTGAGTTTAAAATCCGCTTCTGGAAGTTAAAAAAAGCATGTCTAAGAATTACATTACAATATTTAAGTTAAATGCAAACATTATGCCATGACTTTGAGATCCTTTGATCCATTATCAAAGTAATGTAAATTGGTTCTCATTCTTGTGATGTTTTTGCATTCAATAAAAATTAAGAAAGGTATACAAATATACAATCAAAATTCTTTGTCAACGACATGATCGTAAGCAGATGCCAGGGTGGAAGGCTCAGGGAGGCAAGTGAAGTGAGAATGCTGCTTCTTGCTTGAGTTTGAAAACATGATATGACAGTATCAACATGCACCTGAAGTGAGATTGAATTAAGAAGCATTGAAGGCATGAATATTGTAGCTAATACACATCAAATTGGGCATTTTTTTTTGTGATTTCCCGACAATATGCTGCCATAGTTCGGCTAAGGAAAACTGCTATCACGGCTCTGTCTTCCTTGGTCTGTCACATTCTTCAGGATCGTGACGCTGTAAATTGAATAAAACTATCAAACAAAAAATCTAATATAGAATCACTGATTTTTATTAATTGAAATGCCTAACAAACGCATGATTTTTCAATATTTACCAAAAAATCGCAAACCTTTAGTGCCATTGACTATGATTGAGTGATTATGGCACTTATGCCTGAATTCTCAATTGTAGCCACCGAGCTACTGCTCAATAGCTGCAGCCCATGAGCAGTAGCTACTCAGCTGATTGACCAGAAAATCCAATGCTATTAATAATTATATGGTCTGTTTGAAGCTACCATGCTTGTTAGGGCCAACTAGGTCATGGTGAGCATATTGCAATACTTTGAGGCTGGAATCAAATAGTGATTTACAGCATTTGCTAACTACATGTGCTGTCAAACCAAATTCCGGTGTATTATACTTACATAATTTGACATATATTTGTGTTTTCACTATTATGCATACATTTTCATCAGAGCTTGATTGAGCTATAACTAAGTAAATTTGATGCCGCTGAGACGTTAAGCCAAGTATGTATCTGTTTGATATGTAATTACTATCCTGACAACACGATTTTAAGAGATTGTCGTCACACAGCCAACAAGCAGAATCAAGAGCTAGACTGCATGGTTATCTGTTTGATTATCATTCAGTATAGCCACGAAGACCAATAATTATTAGTAGGCAATATATTATATGGAATCTAAATTAGGGTCTCAATAACGTACTGCACAACTTATAATAATTAAAATGTATAATTATATAATTATATATAGATTGAAAACTTTAAATTAAACGTACTTCCATTATGCATGCGTGACAGGTAGACCCATTATGCAGAGGACTTAACTTGAACAAGTGGCCAGAAAAGGGTTCCCTTGGAAGCATGTTGAACTGCGTGCAGTGATCACTCCTTACACGGTCACTAGTGAAGTCACTCTGGCGAGTCGGCGAAGTTTCCGTCGCCTGTTCGTTGCAAAAACAGGCGATTTAGTGTCGTTGAATTCTCTCCCGAGTGCTTGACCGTTTATTTGAACTCATACTCCTCATAGTATTCAATGTGATGCAATAGTTTAAACACAACTAAAACGTAAAGGTAAGGGGCCGATTCCAGAAAGAAACTTAACTTTGGGACTTAAGTTCTTAAAGCGTTAAGTTAAGTTTTCAGGTTAAGTCGATTCCACAAACGCATTTTTGCTGAACATAACTTAAGTAGCGTAAATCGGATTTGGCTATCTGCCAAGGAATGTATAAGACATGGCGAGATATTTGATCAGTGGTAAACGTACCTTACAACATGACTTTTATGAACTGTTTATGATTTTTCCAAAACTTTATCGAAAACGAAAGCATCACAAACTCGAAATGCGAGTGTATAGTATCGTTGATGCTTAATCATAACGCAACAAGTGCTCTTTTTCCACTTCACAGTCATAACGTTTTCGCGTCAATGTGCCAAAGACAGACGATTTTCAATGTCGCTGTTGCATCGCCACTTTCGTCAGTCATGAGTCAAAGTATGAGCACTAAAAAGAGGCACAAAAAACTGAAAAAAAAAAATCCATCTGCATTCCTCCTGTCTGGAAGGCTCCTTCTAGGTGTTGACACCATAGCATTAATTCGGCGTCTTCTGATCTGCGCAATCTTAAATTCACAAAGTTTGATTTAAGTCAGGTCGAGAGGTCACTTAAAGGGATGGAGAACTGGTTAAAAATGGACTTTGAGTCGTTATTTGATGCACCAAAGATGATTCCTATGCCTGGCCCACACAAGGAATATCATCGCTAACGATTTCGCGGGAGATATAATGCTAATTAGGCGTGACGTCAAGAGCTGTGATGAAACACCGAGTTCCCCATCTTTTACAATGGGCCTCGTCATATCACCGTGTCCTGCGACTAAACCACTGGATATTATTTTATTTTATTTTCGGAAATAGATAGAATAATCATTTTGCCACCACTCAGGCGCGAAAAAAAATATTTTTCGCTATTTTTCTTATTTTAACAAGCAATTTTCTATGACACCTACCATGTTTCTCATCCTGAAACAGTAAAAAGGTCAGCCAGAGTGCACCGTTTCGTAAACAACAAAGATGTCCTTTTATGGCAAAGATGCTCTGCTCTGATTGGCTGAAATCGATAGCTTCACGAGGGGAACGGGACCAATCAGCCATCAGCCAAACCAAGCCATCAGCTGACGTTTGTGATTGACTCAATTTGGGTGGCGTAATAATTTTGACGCAATCATTAATTAAAACTGTAATCAAATCATTGTAATTTGTAGTTAATTTAGTGACTATTAACGCAACTGGCTGTCAACAGGGTCGTCCAAATGAATGCTTGCATTATTGCACAACAGTGACACTTCATAATATATTTTTATATTTCATATTAAATGCATTTATTAATAAAATTGAACATTTTAATTACTATTGCAATAAATAAAACCATGATCCGACCTCTATGAAAACTATTTGCACCCCCGCAAAGTGAGGGATATGAAGGGCGCAAAAAAAAAAAAAAAAAAAAAAAAAAAACCCATCATAAACAAATGCTGATTCAATTTCTGATTTCAGGTCAATGAATCATCGAGCTACATGAATTAATTGCCATGCTGTGAGCGGACAGTGAGCCTGCAAAATGTTTTCATCACTCTGAATCACACCTGTTTGGACCCTTGAAATGTTGACAGTCCATTCAACAGGTCAGCATCTCTTATTCAATTGTGGTCATTTATTTCCCCCTCCTCTCCCAGACACCTGCAGTGCTCGACAAAGTACCATATTCACATGGGTATTAGTCAGTTTGCCCAATTGCCATTTCGCTTGAGTCTATACAAATTTCATTTCAGGTGTACAACACGTGCTAACAGTGCTAATAATTTGTAGAGTGTGCAGCATAACATATGTATTTCTATAATATGTCTAGGTTTCATGCTTCTATAAATGTTTCTTAATTACCGGTAGTCCTGTAGAAAGGAAATTTTCGCAATTTTATGGCTCAGGCATTTATTCGCTGCGATTATTTGTGGTCATAGTATAAGATCACCCAGAAATAGTTCACGTGCATCTAATGTTCGCAGTCAAACGTGACCGCAAATATCGCGAAAGTTTCATGCGATGCGATAATTTCATGTTCTACAGTATGTACTATTCAATAATATTTTAATAACAGCGAATCGTACTGCCCACAGAATTGTTATAATAATAGTAATAATAATAAAAAAAATTTAAACATATTAAAACAGTGAAACCAGACTCAAAGGGAAGACTGACACAGGCAGTTACCTGAATCGTTAATAATGACAAAACAATTTACTAGTCGATACTTTACAGTGTACGAATCAATAACCGGTCATTATCAAGTCATCAAGCTGTCATCTTGCTCGCTCGCAGCACACGTGTTATTGTTTTTGTACTGCACGTGCTTCCCGTTTTTGATCTGCTCTGATTGGCTGAAATTGACAGCTTCACGAGGGGAACGGGACCAATCACGGCAAGCCCTATTCTGACGTTTGCCTCCTATACTTCGCAATGGAAGCCATTCTACCATAGGCGCAATGCTAACCCCGATATTCGGAGTGCATTATTTCCTTACGCGAGTATCAAAGCACGTTGTCTTTGGCACGGAATGCTATCAATTGGTGTTATGAGTCAATAGAAAATTACTTAAAATTTAGTTCCCCATCTCTTTATTAATAATAAGATAATTGCTTGTATATCATATAACTGATAAAAGCAATTGCAATATAACACCTGCTATCCAACCATCGGAGTACATTCTGACCACCATTTATTTCATTTAGCTGAGCGCAAATACGATTTATAAATACAGAATTTATTATATCTACAGAGAGAATGAATGACTGCGTATTTCTGTGGCTTTCACTTTCGACAGCCCGGCCAAGACGTTATGATATCAGCAATTTGGAAATCCGAACTTGTTCTCAACGATGAGTTCGTTGTGCATCAGGTGTCAGGTGCTTGAGAAGGGCATCATTGTTATTCATTAATGATTTTGTTCATCGCGAAGACGGCTTAAATTATCAGATTTGGTAATTGCAGTGAGCTTTATGTTGTAAGCGCTTGCTGTTCTAAGATTAAACCTGTGAGACTGGCTATATCATGCTTGTGGCTCGTCTTTGAACATTTCCATTTCCTTCTATTAGGTATTCATGGTGGTGTGTTAGGGGATCGGGCAAATTTTGTTCTCGAACTTTAAATCACTGACTATTGCAAATGAGGATGAGGTTTTCTCTCGTGTGTGGGTTAATGTGGTTCTTAATTGAAATTATGAAGAGTGTGAAGTCTGCTTTGTTGCATCTTACTTAAGTTTTGAGGACGCAAGTTGGAAGTCCGTACTCAGTTCTGGTCTGTCTCGATGATTAATCTGATGGACCGGTTTCCTAATTTTACATGTGCACTACTCGAGAACCTTTTTTGTTGTTATTTAAGTCCCTTGTCTTAACAAGTACATTATGAGTAGGGGCACCGAATATGCTCGGTCGGTTTGACCTGCTGACCGTAATCCTATGCCGACGGTGAAGGTCGAGATCCCTGGTTTGAGACCCAATCAGGCCGCGGGCGTTATGGTTGTGAGGTATAATTGTAATCCGTTATAATTGTAATTCTTCGGCGACTCTGCAGTGCTGCCCAACTGCGTGACAAGGCCGGGCGCTGTGTACTGCTGTCTATGGTGGTATGCAGGATAAAGAACCCTTGGGATTTATCGATAAGAGTAGGAGAAAACCCCGGTCCCGGGCCTTCTGTTCTGACGCCCGTACCATCCGAATGGTTTGGGTGGAGCCGTAAAACCCCACCATGTCATGTTAACAATTCCATTAAAAGGCCATGAAACGCCTCTCGACCCAAGGAGGTTAAATCTGGTAATTTGGCATCATGACATGAGAGGCCTTTCTATTGGACTTGGTAGCCAGATTCCGATCCTGTAATATTCATAAGTTATCCTGAAAGTAAATTTCGAAGCTACATTTGTTAACGAGAAAAATAAAGCATAATCACAGATTTGCTTTATTAAACTTTAAAAAGCTGGATTAAAAATGAACGTCTAAAAATGCTGAGCTAAGTACTATAACACCATTAAAGTTAAAGAGTACTGCAACTTATTCATGTCAATATCTAAAACGACAACTCGTTCTTGGGGTCAGCTGCATACAGAGCAGGTCTTCCAAATAACTCTCGTTGACGGTTGATGTCGGCCGGTTTAGCACGACGGTACTCATGGTTGTCTTTGTGGATCTTCTCATATGCGTCGATGGTTCCCATCAGCTGCGACCAAGAAACGCAAAATTACATAATCCAACGGTGGGGCATCTACTTACCCAGACGTGGAAAGCAGCAGACCCTGCACTGACGGTTCGAACGACGCTGTGTTTCAAGGGCTGCGTAATTTGTTTAGCTCTGGCGACAATTTCCGGGTGCAGATCTTCCACTTCGAGATCCAAGATTCGTCGATTCAGACCTTCGTGTCCCATGCAACCACATTGCCTCTGCACTGTACTCCATTCCTGGAGGTCAAACATACATCTCAGGTGTTATTCATAGTGCCTCTAGCACCACATACCCTCGTTGTGTGCTCATCTTCTCCCAGGATCAGGAGCGACGCGGTCATCACTTTGCGAACCATGTCAGGTGGTCGCTGGTAACTCTTCATCTCGCTGATGGTAGTCCTGTCCATGTTAAGGATCGAATACTTCAGCTGATCTGCTTTTTGGAGTTGGTTCAAGAGTCTCTCTGCTTCTTGTACTTCCCTCTGCAGTTGACCATGCAGACTGTGTGTTTTGACGTAGTCCAATGCCCTCTGGAGAGCATCAGCGTCCATGTCGTCCTTTGCATCAATCAACACTATATGTGAATGCATACATTATTTAAGTAACAATCGAACATATGAACACCCACTCTCTTTGGCAATAATTGAATTCAATGTTCTCTTTGCGTTGGTGAGATCTTTTTCCTGCTCTGTGAGACGCTGTTGTTCAAAAGCGGCAATGGACGTCTGCAGCATCTGCCGGTCCCTGAGCCGAGTGGCTTCTCTCATCTGCTCCCGTGCCATTTTTGTCCTCATACCTTCGGGTTAAACCAACAAAGTAACAACAAGCACTGACAGGTTGAATCATGAACATCCAAACCTTGATATTTTTTCCTGTAATATGAATACCCACTGTCCAGGGCCTACGAAATCAAAGCTATCATCAGATTATTAAGACATCATTTGAAATCATACCATTCTCATTTTGCGTATGCTTTCTTGGACCCGAGCTTCTTCTTCCCGTTTGCTCGATGGCGGACGCTGTGATTGCTCCAATCTAGAGCGTTCAGCTTCCGCTTCCGCTTCCCAAGCCTCGTTCCTGTATTTACGGTATGTTCTTAGTTCATCTTGAACTTCTTCCAGTTGATCTTCGTGTTCTTTCTGCTGCTTCTTCACCAGGGCGGCTTTTCTCTTTTGTTGATAATCTACCTCCGCCTGTTCATCTTGGCGTTCTTGGTTCAATCTCTTCAGTCGAGAACGGGCTTCCCTGTCCGCCTCCTCTTGCTCTTGTCGTATCTTCGTTATTTCTTTGGCTTCCAGTACCTGATTTTAAAACGTGCAGGATCCAATATTGTACATTGCTTCAGCTTACTTGGAATTCCAGCAAGTAAGTGTAGGTTGATTGTTCTGGAAAGCGTGCCACCAAAGTAATGTTCCTCCCACCGGGACCTGAATCCACCTCTCCGTCCCACCAGTCTTCGTCTCTCTTATTGGAAACTTGTGAAGGTGGCACAACTCCTTGCTGACCCCTCGCTGGGCTTGAATGTGTTCCTTGGTTACCTTGATTACTGGATATTCTTTTAGTCAAGGGTATTGTTGACCAGCTATGCGACAGAATGCCAACTTCCTCGGCTTCTGGAATCTAAGAGGTTTCACAGAATGTGTAAATCCTAAAGATATTAAGGCATATTAGATACCAACCTGCACTTCAAAATTGTATTTGGTCTTTGGAAGTAGATATCCATCTTGGGGTGAACGTATCTGGTAGTGCGACTGCCAGGCGACGTGTGTCCCAGGCACCGCAAAACATTGGGTGTGGGGCTGATCAACAACCAGTATATACTTGAGCAGATCTTGGTAAGCGGCTTTAGTTGTTCCGACGTCCACACTATCGTACGAGTAACTCAGCACTGGTCGGCCATACAAATTCAAGCTGTACATTCCTGCTCTGGGGAAGCGAAGGAAGACTTCAATCTTCTTGTCTTCTGGAACCGAGTAATGCCACACATATTCACTAAGGTCCTCTCGGAAGTCCTCGCCCTGTAAGTCGAGTTGAGGGCTGAGTTCTAGGTCACAGTTGGATGCTAAACTCAGATGGAGGGCTCCTGCCTCAATGTCTCTCACAATTGGTACCTGATGGCTGACAGGAAAGAGTACAACCTCAGGGTTTTTAGCTACCATTCCCACCTGACCATGACTGGCAGGTGGGAAGGGGGTGTCGTCCAAACATCCGATGTCAGAATTGATTAGATAGTTGCAGATATTAGTATAAGTTCCACTTTCTCCGTAAGGATGGGCATAAATTCTGAAGAGATATTTTCCACTCTTAGGCAGTTTCATGACAAATATGACTTCCTTTCCGATGTGGTAATGCCGAGAAAGTGCTGAAAGTTGAGCTTTTTTGAATTCTCGCGACTCTAAAAAGTGAGTGAACTCATATGGACGACCATTGCACCTGAGGCGAATGACAGCCATCCCTAGTTGTGCCTGTACACTTCCCGTCGTATGAGTCAGAGGCTCAAGATCTGCCTCAATCATCTCGACTCCAGGACCAAACTCTCCTCTTGGATTGATCGGATTTGGTTCCGCCCCAAAGACTGGAGTGTCACACTCAATCAGATATCTGGCCACTCTAACAGGTTCTTGATCCTCTGTACCATGGGTGTCCGTCGCAAAGAGGCTCAACAAATAAAACCCAACATCTGTGAAACATGCACGAAGAAGTTTACCATCTGCGAGGTTCTCTGTGTAGACAAATCCGTTCAAATCGTCGTTGTTTCTCTGTTTCTTTGCACCCTTGAGTTTAGTCAGGTGATGATTCAGCCTGAAGTGACTTTTGGGGTGTGAGGTAAGCTTGAGTTGCCAATGTCCCTTTTCAGCTTTGACGAAACCTCGAGGCTCGCTTGTATCAATCAGGCCAAACTCAAAGAAGTCTTCGTCCAAACTTGCCATTTCTACAAACTCTTCCTTTGTGACCCATCTGGCCAGTAGCTGCCACTTGGGGTCCTCAGCGCAGTGATCGTAAATGAACTGTTCGGGATCAGGGAAGAAGAAGAAATCGTTTCTCTGTTGTGTTAGCACCACATCTTTGAGGCTGGCAATTCCAGCGGGGCGTGGGGTTTGAGTAGGAGCTACGTAACCGTTGGGTTTAGGTGATCCGTTAGATCTCGGAGTTCTCAAAGACAAAATTTGCTCCGCTGGTTTTTTGCGCGGACTCAAGTAAAGGCTCTCCGTATTCGTGATATGATCTGGAAGGTTCTCTGTGAAATCAATATTCCTGTATTCCGTGGATTTGATGACATAACCCGTTGCTGCGTCTTGATCAACCAGTCGCCAAGATCCATTGATACAGACACCAATCCATTTGTAGCCGGAGATTGGTTTCGAACCAATTCGATGCTCAGGACATTTGACTGATCCTGTTATCATTTCAACAGGGATTCCAGCAGTGCTGAAAAATGCGAGTTATCAACAATGCACCTAGAGCCACACACTGCAACGCTACCTGCACATGTGGGCCAGAAGGTCATTCAAGGTACAAACACCACTGTGCACCAGCAGCAAGAGGTACAGAGCAGAACCATCAGGAACATCTTCCTCCCATTCAAAACTCAATAAATCCTGAGCTCCAATCCACACATAAAACGCTCGAACTTTTCCTTTGTCATCCAACCCTGATCCAAGATAGTCCACTAGCACTCTCAGTGGGGCCCTTGCCATGTGTGGTGGAGCCTGAAGAAGATGGATTCATAAGGATACATTCATGTGATCAACGACCCACCTCAGCCGACCGGGCATCGACCTCTTCGTACTCATTGGCTCGGAAGAACTGGCGCTTCGGGCTCACGGTAGGGCAGGGTGGTGGCACGCGGTTATCGTCCTCCTCTTCTGCGCCTTTCTTCCCCTTCTTCGCCTTCTTCTTCTCTTTCTCTCGGTCGTTGTCTTCTTTTGCACGCTTTGTCTCAGCAGCCGTTTTCGTCTGGGCGTCCGCCAGGAGCCATGGTGTTGGGAATTGTGGGTAATGGTAGGGTCCCTTAGGGGCGTCCCTTTGTACTTCGAATGTTCTTCCTCTTTGACGTTTCTCTTCCTTCACCTCCTCCTCCTCTTCCTTCTCTTTTGGTCTTTGTGGTTCTTGGGTCTGCGGTTGCTTTTGTTTGTGTGGGGGTTTGGAGCGTCGGTCGCGAGGAGTGTTATAAGCCTGGTCAGTCATGGTCTTTGTCGGTTGAGCCTTGGCTGGATGCGGCTGAACTTGGTTTACTGGGTGTGGAGCAACCTTCACTGGACGCGACTGATGTGGTTGAGCTCTGCTTCGACGGGGCTTAGTCTTGTTATGATGTGGCTCGACTTGGGATTTGGGTTTCTGGAATTGTGGGCGACATTTTAAAAATATTCTCATGAACGGGTGTACTTGCATCTAATGCTATCTTACTAAGACTGCAATAAATATTTTTTAAGAGCAAAGCTATGGTATTTTAATAACCAGTGCTTCCTTTCCATTATCAATATTTAACTTTAATCGAAGCTTTAAAATCATTTTCTATCAATATAGTGGATGAAATTACATTCTGCTTTGATTTACAGCCGTTTAAGATCGAGCATTCAGGCCCATTATATAAAATTTCCAAATTTTATGATCGATCGCACGTGTCGGCATTTTGGAAATAACATAAGGGGTAATGTTATTCCTTTTAATTGGATTTTTCACCATTATACACGTGTATTTCCCCACAAAGATCAAGTGAATCGTCTGTCAATGGCTGAAAATCTTCCGACATTGCTATCATCATATGATAGCAATGTCGGAAGATTTTCAGCCATTGACATCATCATTAGTCAGTATCATCATTGCATCACGCTATCAATTTTGGTTAATCAGTCCCTGGAATGATACCGTAAGAAAGAAACAAATAAGAACATATATCCCAGTGGAAAAAGTCAACATGTGTGACATTACTCACTGGCAATAGACAATGGAAAGTTATGTGATCAAGTGGTAAGCATTGAGCATAAAAGAGCAGGGACGTGGCAGTATCATTACACTTGACAGTGACACAACTGGTCAGCACGAACAACATCTCCCGTGCTCTGCTTGTGCTTCTTGGAGTAGCCTGGTCCAGTAAGTTTCGTATCAGGCTAGCTAAAAGGATGATCACTTATTGTCTTTGCACCCGATTGCGGACGCAGCAAATTCCCTGACGCGGGGAAAATGTCGGCCTCCGAGTTCATCGTTGGAGGACGCAATGCTAGACCAGGAGAGCTTCATTGACAGGTGTCTGTGAGGTACTACAACAGCTATTTCTGTGGTGGTATCATCCTCGATGATCAATGGATCACCACTGCCGTTCATTGTGTCAAGTCAGAGTGAGTAATCATAGCGCATCACCGGACGTTCATAACGCACTTTTAACCTTATGATTTTCCAGTTGTCCCAGCGCAAGGCGAGTCGTCGTCGCTGAGCATGATCGCAGCAGGAGTATCCTCCATTATCATGCACGAGAAGTACGACCGACCCACTACGACGGCGATATCGCTCAGCTCAAGCTCAGCTCTAGGATCTTCTTCAACGAGGACGTCCAACCAGCGTCCAAACTCTCAAGGCTAACAACGAGAGACCTCCATCTTCAGCGGATGGGGAAATCTGCGCTCGGTACGTCATACACATCAGTTACCTTCTGTCTATAACCCTAATTATCCCAGGAAGCAACAGTCTGCCCAACATCCTACAGATCTTTAATGTACCCAACCCATCATGTCGAACCAGGCCTGCAGAAACTTCACGAGGATCAACCACCGTAACCGAGGGCATGGTCTGCACTGGCAACATCCCCGAGTACAACTTCGATTCATGCCAGGTACGCACACAACGCTTCCTATAGTGACGTTATAACAAATGCTTTACACAGGGAGACTCTGGTGGACCTCTGGCCTTGAAGAACTCCAACAACCCCTTCGAGGTGTTCGGTGTTGTGTCCTGGGGGTTACGGGCGCGCCAGTGTCACGCCAGGTGTCTATGCCCGTGTTTCACATTACCTGGACAGGATCAATGGGAAAATCGCAAGGAATTGAATTGGGGTTTAAATAAAATCGTTAAAGTGATTCATTAGTATTCCATTATCTCTCTGGCCTGTGCCAAAACAGAAACAAAAACGGTATAGTGAGAAGATATTTCCCCACCAACACCTGCTGATATGAAATATTTTTGATTTACCTTTGATGGGCTACTTCCCATTCCGCCCTCTCGAGTCACATATTCCTTATTTCCTTCCTTTATTAATTACACCGATTCAGATTTTAGGAGTTCTGAAATGTTTATTTGTTGGTTTAAATGCAGTTGGTAGGGTGTAGGCAAGGTCAGACGATTGCCGATGTTTACAGAGTATGATTTTGTCAAAAGCATTCCGTGACCTCCAAAGGTAAATACACTTCAGCCTGATGTTGAATGGTTGCATCAAGTTCACAGAATATACACCTGCACAAGAGAAGCGTGGACACGAGATTTTTTACCCTTTCTACACCGCCCGCTATATTGTCTCCTCGTGTTTCCCTTATAACCGGCCGCACTCCGATCGACGTCAGTGTGGTATTTTGGGAAATTGAGATTTCCCGTTTTGATCGATGATAACCGTTCTTCGTTTCATGGGTATTCTTTATCTAATTAATTGAGATGAATATTTTATGAAGCAAACACACTAGTCATCAGGGTAATAATAAAACTAATAAAAAATTATCTATTAGCTATTATATTAATTAGTTAAGAAAACAGCCGGTCTCGCTGGATCGTAAAGAGGCTTAGATTCTGTCCCTATGAAAAAGTACATACCTTGGACGATAATATGCTGCCCTCTCGCACTCTATTCGGAACTTTGTTATGTGTAGAAAGTGGGTTGTCTCATTTAGCACAAACATCAACATTGTATTCCGATCGCTACCATGCAATAGCTAGCATGCATGTAACGCCGAGTCAAGACGACGCAGAAGTTTATACTTGTAAATGGGTTTTCAGTGAATAACTTGATAAAGAGCTTTTGAAGCATATCACGGGATTGTTGCATGAGTTTATGAAAAATTATTAATATCGCTCAACGTCAGTAAGCAGAAATCGGCCGCAAAGCAGCCTCTAAAACCAAATTGATTATCAGAAAGTGACAGGCGTGAAGAAATCGAAAAATATAATTTCAAATAGTTCGGAGCATCGATACGCGATGTCTTCACAACAGTACCGTATTATTGCATGCGTATTATACAAATTCCAGTTTTTAAATATTCTTATCTTTCACCCGAATTTTTTTTTTTTTTTTTTTTTTTTTTTTTTTTGATAGGCACGTTGTCTTATTCCTAAAGGTACAAAATGCGAATTATGTAAAATCATATCAAATTTTGACAACCACAATACTCCACAATATAATTTCGGTTCAATACAATTATAAGATTATACATTTTGTTCGCCTTTTACACAGGGGATGGAATTCATCAAGTAGATAACTTGAGGACGCAACCAGACGAGTTGCGAACCTTTACTCGCTAAAGAGTCACTAACGCTCGCTATATACGATTATAAGCGTGTGAGCTATACCAGCCGACCACCGGCGCGACCCCTCAATTAAGTCTGTATATTAAATCTTGAACGTCCCAAGCCACTACTATAAGTAACCACCTGCCTTCCATTCAAGGTCAGAACACTCTCCATATCAATAATTAACCAAAGAGAAAAAAATATCCAACGTGAAAACTGACTGCAATTCATTGAAGATATAGAGATGCACTGATTAAATATATCAAAAGCTAAAATATTTCAATAAAGGATAGCGATCAAAACAAAATTTCAAGGCTATAAATTCCAGAATCCAAATTGAATAAGAAAACTTCAGGCGGCAGAGTAGCTGATGGGATAATCTCCCATGGGGAAAGGAAAGCGAAACGGCTTGGGAGAGAGCCTACATTCCGGTGCGAATCGAAGCCGCTAAGATCAGATGAACACGAGCGGAGCAGTCTGGAAGCGTGATCCGGGGAGCCTGGCATTCAATTAGGACATTTCGACCTCTTTCGAGGGAAAATTCTAATTCTAGGCAGATTCCCGCGTTCAGTTCAGAGAAGCGCAGAGGAAATGACAAGCAAACATCACGGGGCATGTTCAAACACTGAGGCTGAAAGGCAAGATGCAAGGAGCTAAAGAGAGCGAAACGGGGAGATTAGAACAGTACCTGTTTGAACAATGGAACCTGCTGTAACACAAAGCCAGACAACATCCGCACGGATCAATGCACGGTCCGGGATGGATCACGTGCGACAGAAAGAGCATTCGCGGCATGTGATCTTATCCAAGCGTCTTTGACCGTGGATCGCGTGATGTGATAGGCTGCCCGGATTTCGACTGACGTTCACCTGTACGGCGTATGAGCATGATCTGAATTATAAATCGACGCTTTTTATGGCTCTCTCTCTTTTTCAGAACTTAGTTTTTCACGGAGGGTCTTTATACAACGGATAATATAATATATACCTATAGTACACGTATATAGGGTAATGACATCATACGTACAGGTGGGCTTTCATAAGTGTAGCACTTGTAAGTCAGGCCAAATAATTCTGTCCTACGCGAAATTTTATGATTTCGGTTTTATATTATTGTATAGAAGGTCAGCAATCAATTTGGACACGCTGTTGTTATTTGATTGATTCCTGCTCATCGTCTCTTCCTGGGTGACATGAAAAAAAAAAAATTAAAAATCGATGAATCGATTTTGTTTGTTTGTTCTTGTAGTTCACGTACGGCAGGCAAGCAAATAGAAGCAATATTTAAATTTCATTTAATTCATTATACTATTTTTAAAGCTATTTTTCCCCCTGACTGTTTAAAAGTATGCATTATATCATTAATGCATTTAGAATCATGATCTCCTTCCCTTTATCTCTCGATCTCCTCCAATCACGTGGCTCGAATTGAGCTACTGCCGCCTTCACGAATCTCGGCAGTGTTCGCGTTTTTCCGACAGGTGAGAGGCCTGGCATCGCTTTTTACTTTTTACCGATCTACAATTAACTAAACTATCCCCATTTCCTACTTCCTTCCAAATGCATGGGTAGGCATGAATTATGAGTTAATATGAGGCATAACCCACTAATATAACCGCCTGCAGAGGCTACAACCTTTAATTGGGCAAATTTCCGATTCATAAAAGCCGCGTAAGTGCTGAGATTTGCTTCATAAAGATACGCCCACCAAACATGACCTGAATAGAAGACTAATAATGGTATATAAGACAAAAGTCTTTTCAATATGATATAAAATCTCCTGAAACGAAACAAAACACATTTGGTACACTAATAATTATATTTTGACACGTTATGAAAAATGTTTAACATTCAGAAATTAGTAATTTACACACTATAAATAGACTGATGGGTGTTGAAATGTAATAAAATGAACAGTCGAGTTCCATCACCACTCAAGGAAATCGAAGGTAGGACACATCTTACACCAACGCTCCTGGATTGTACTTGAAACAAGATTTAAGAGCGTTTGTTTCCTTAAACAAAAGCACCTTTCTTCAAACGGCACGCGTCACTGTGAGTATCTTTTCAAGATCTCATGGCAAAAACAGAAGATTGAAAAACGCTCATTAACCTGAGAACGAGACAGGTGGATCCAGAGGCAAAAAATGAGGAAAGGGAGCTATCCATTATGGCATCAAAACCTCTACAAACAACACCAACACGTGCGCTGTTACAAGGAAGTGCCAATTGTGTGTCAAACATTTTGATTTCTTGGCCCACGTAAAGACAGTATCACCTCTGAGAAATCCAATTTCCAGGTGAATAAACTGAGATACAATGCCACAAGAGATCCTGCAAGCTATTAATTGCTTACGTTTGTATAGAACTCTGGTTTACGTGGATTCTTTTCTGGACACCCCTCCGTGTTTTCTTCCGAATTGGCAGAGAAAGCAGCGCTTGTTCAATCAGCCCGGATTTCCATTGCGCACATGGCATGTTCACAAGAACGTCTCTCATCGCTTGTCTCGTCTCCTTCGGCACCGTTTGTAGACGTCATTAACCCATGTCAATAGAAAATGGTTGTGTTCACATTTTGTACGTCACCAGCAAAAATCCGCTTTTCAGAGTTACATTTGGAGCGCTTATAGCTTCGGAGGTGCTGAAGTTGGTATTTTTGAATTAGCGTTGAATTGTGCGTATTTCAGCATCTCCCTCCGCCGTTTATGTCTCAATTCAATTGTAAGGAGGTTATATAACTTGCTTTCTAAACAACCTGTCAACACTCATCATTGTACGTAACACGATGCTTGTAAGGATGTCGACTCGTACACTCATCCATTATAATCGTACGAATTCATACGGGCAGTGCACCCTGTGTCGGTGCATATGTCTATGTGATGAGACGTGATGCCTACGCAGAAACATCAAGCGAGCTGGCATCATGCATGAACAACCGGGAGGACTGGAAGATCCATGCTAGGGTCCGGCTTAGCCCGCCCTAGTGAGTGAGTGTGAGTGCACCCTGTGATAGACAAGTGCATAGATAGCACCAGCCACAGGACAAAGATCACAGAGCCCTCGAAAACAATTGCTACCTGAATCCCTCCATTTCCGCTTCCTTAATTGTATTTGGTATCATTCTGTCACAGAACTGCATGGTGTCTGAACAGAGGGGATTATTATCAATGGTCACAGAGCATCCTGAAGACTTGCCGGTGGGGAAAACGCCGAAGAAGGCATCTCAAAGCAGGTGACGAGTAATAGCAGTCTCGGGTTGAGATCACGATGACATAAGAGATGCGTCGCAGTTTCTTGGAAATCATGCTCCATCTTTGACAGCAATATTAGTCAGACTGGGGCTAAGTCGCGCATTCCAACAGGCAGAAGAAATAAATTCTGCGATTCTTGCGTCAGCGTACTGAGCTTTTGCACGTCGGTGAAATGATCTTGTTTTGTGCTGGTGAAAAATTGACGCTTCTTGGAGAGCCTTAGTTTTCATCTGGGTGATTTGTCTGTTCCCAAGGGGAAAGAGATGTCTAGATGAACACAATACAATTTGGATATGATGTTTTAGTAGTCATTTAGTTTATCGTACCTCAACACAAATATTAAAATAGTGTAACCGATTAAATGGATTATCGTTGTACCTCCTGTATATCTAGAGATCCCAAATGCGGCTGTTGCCTCATTCCGATACCTCGACCCTGAACCAAACGTTGTGTAACACCCAGTTGGCCCATTTGAACGCTGGTTTTGCAGTCTGTTTGTGAGACATCGCCCAGCAAAGGAGAAAATATTTTGTGAATGAATATTTCCGCGAATCACCAATTAGGGAAGCAATAGAAAAATAATATTGACCTCTAACGCGATGCTGAACTGCGAAACATACAGCTTCGATTGCAAGATTGCAACGTCCCGACCCGGCCATTTCACTGGATTATGTTAGTTAAACAGGAGATTCCCTTCCTAATTACCTAGTCAGCTAATTCACATGATCTTTACTTAACAACAGATTCAAATGAGATCATGTTACATTACAAGGACCTTGCCATCTAGGGCATCCGATATGTTCGACAAGCGGAAATGTTTGTCAAGACACAATGATTAGCACAATAATTTATCCAGGTGATACTAATAAATTAGTAATAGTAAATAATAATAGTAAATAATAAATAATTAGTAAAGTACTAATTCAACAGGATATTAGAGGAATCCTGCCCGGTCGCCCTATCAAAGGCAGTGCCGATGCACCTGTTAATTAAATGCCATATACCTCATGTAGGCATATCTCATGCCTATAGGCCTAAGTGCATGTATATACACCATATTATTTATTATGGCTGACTGTAATTATTTATTACCTACGGCCTCTAATTATGGTGTTCTTATGATCAACCATAAGTCCATAAACCACGTTCGCAACAGCTAATTCTCCTCCTCTTCCTTACCTGTTGTCAGGTGTCATACCCCTCGAAGACGATCTAGGACCACCTTCGGTATTAATAATCCTAATTATATACTGAATCAAGTCACACGATAATTTGAACCCGTTTCGATTCAGAGACGTACTTTGGTATATATAGATTAGGTAGCCCCTGGATGGGCCTCCAGTACCCTGGACATCTAACATCCGCCTCTCTTTAACCCAGATAGATTATTCGCTTTGATCTACGTATTTCCTTCTGGCCATGCATTATTCACAAGTCTTCATTGACGAAATGATCAAGAAATCGACATAGTCTTGTAATGCTGACATTATACAATGGGATGGGCCATCCTTGCCTCCAGCTAAACTCTCATAGATAATCATTACGTAACATTGATCAGGACCGAAAATTATCCGTTCGCTGGCTATAGTTTACACTGACTGTGATGGGTACACCGTAATATATAGAGAAGCAGAGGTGAATGTTCCGAGGGAAATCCGAGGGCGTTGTTTTTGGTTTTGTTTTAGCCAATTATATTTGACCTACCTATAATACCAGTCACTCACATCTAATTGCAGCAATAATACCTGGCGTGTCTCCTTTCCTTTGGGTGTCATACTTCATAGTTTTTATTAGTCTGAGGTGTTGCTTCTGTTACTAGTGACCTGAGTGCATCTAAGTTTTCGGATTCAATGCCCGCCGAAGCGACTCACCAACGTTTCTGTTTGGAATATGAATTATTTTATAAACCACTCTCAGTTACTTACATGGTTTCTTTGAGTCCTGTGATCAGGGAAAGAATTACAGATCTGAAGAAATACATTGCTATTGATTCCTGCCATCCACGTTTTTATATAACTAAAAATATGATGATAACATACACTGCTGATCGCCCGATCTAAGAAAGCATTGCACGAAAAAGCAGCTGGAAGAGATAAAACATTCCTTGAATCTTGTATAACTTGTGAATTATTGGTGTCCTCCTAGCATTACAGGAATACACAGCAAATTAGGGCGAGCCTTGGAACAGGTATAGCCTCATGCACACCATCTCTTCCACGAACCCCGATCGCCACAAAGCACCGTAGAACATTCATCAAACGCCAAGGCCAGAGGCCGGCTCAGTCAGTATAATGACTCTCTCAACCAATGAACAGACAGGGGTGCCACCCTTTAGAATCTTAGCTATCTTTACTGTGGCATATTATAATTGGTATATAATTATATATACATTATTCCCTGACCACCGCAATCTCGATCGCGACAAACTTTCAGCATGGTATAGTTTGAACTCGTCCACCAACACTTGCACTACGGATGAAGGACTCAACCACTACAATATATACATGCATGTATGTGTACATGTACAATATTGCACGCACACTTGCGAAAGTAATTTCACACCTTCACTTTGTCAATTTTCCAAGCACATTAAACGCTGTCGCACTAACGGTGATTAAAAGGAGAGAGGAGAAACACCTCTCCACGAATCCATTGTGAATCAAGTCATAGCTAAGGCCACCAGAATTGATCGATTGTTCGATGCAAGCCATCTATCACGGGCACCAACAAAGCATCTCATGGGAGCACAGGGCGAACGCCCTCAACTTGCTCGACCGTCTGTGCCGTGAACGTGACGGCAAACCTGATACCCCTTCACGCTTTGTCTGTTCCGATGTGAGCGCCATTGCGTGAATCGGCCGCCGACTGTGCTATATGCACTGTGTAGAGCACGGAAATCTCACTCAAATAAACACGTTTGCCCTTTGGTATTACGCAGTTTGCAGTTTGATGTGTAATTTACATTTACATTGAAGCTTACTAGTGATTGCGATCGCAAAGTATATACGTGATTACACAGCACAGTTGAAAACGCTAAACTGGACGGTTTTCAAACAGGGTTACAAGTGCAACGTCACGAAATTCCCTACCGCGCTTGTGTGGATATTAGTCTCCTGGCTAACTTTTAAAATACTTTTCAGGAAAAAGTGAATTTGGAAAAATCTACTGAGTAGATTTCTACTTTTGAGGGCGGTTGTATTTAGATTTCGATATCAATCGAAGCGATATTTTCTGTAGTTTAAATACGTGATTAGCGGATTTGCCCCGTAGAAGAACGCCATAATTGAGATTACACAGAATTAATGAATTGTATATAGTTCTCAGAACAAGAAGAGGTAAAACATATTTAAGTTTGGCCAAAACACAATTGAAACAAATCTAAATTTTACATGCAACATTCCGTGTTCGTGACTTCCAGGACAAATGTTTGTTGATGCTTATGCCTAGATAAACGAAATCATCAACATTTTCAATTATGGTACAATCAATTACGATATTTGGAGGATTAACGTTCTTCTTTGGTTGATGAATAATCATAAATTTAGTTTTGGAAATGAACATAGATAGTTTGTTAGATAAAAGTCATTCGTTGACATTTGAAAGTTCTCGATTTATGAGCTCTTGATTTGAATCAAATGCGTTCAATATGGACATTAATGTGGAATCGTCAGCGTAATTGAGAATATGAAAATGATCGTAACACATTTCCATATAATTTATGCAAATAAAAAAAAGCCAAGATTTTAACCTAGTTTTCTGTTCGTTAGGTAATTTTTGATAAGAACAAGACAATTGCTAAAAATTCCATAGTCGATCTACAATTTTTTTAATTGGTATTTCATGATTTATGCAATCAATGACCTTGGTTAGATGAATAAATACATTAAATGAAGCTTCTCTATTATCGATCCCCTGATACTAAACATAATAGCTTTGTAGAACTGGACACCGTTGAATGGCACCACGGAGTTTACACTCGGTGCAACTTGATGAACAGTTGTTGCCGATTGATTCCAAAGGCGTCTGAATAGAAAGTATAAAGAAACGTGTGAACAGGTTGAAAATAAAACTGTTTCGAAAGAGAATCCTCACGGAATAACAGAGCACAAAGGTGGAGAACATTAACCTTTTCTCTCTTGTTGCCTATCTGTCCGTTGGATGGCGCACCTGGTGTTGGCGCTGAATGAAAGCTGCGTGCTGTGTTCGCCACACGCAATGAATTGCCTTCCGGACAAAAATCACACGTTTCCAGGCACAGCATATTGAAGAAATGTAATAGTTATTTAGTATGTCATAGTATTTTTAACGCTCTGAATCCTTGATGTAGTACAATGTTTATCAGCAATAGTTCAAGTTATCCCAATCCTAAATTTCGAAGAGAGTAAAATTGCAGGAAAAAAAAAAGAAGAAAAAAATCTAACAAAAACGTCTAACGCTGTTATGTATTTCATCTGGGGTCTAACTGTTTACTATAATGTATTATGTTAATTAGGGTTTTAATAGAATTGTGACCTGGGCTTGCGTTATTTTTGGCTTGCTTATTTAGTAGTACTTTGACCTCCAATTACCCTCTAGTAAGGGGGTTTTTTTTCAGACTTACCCACACACGCCATCTGTCGTAATTTTGGTGAACTCTGCATGATCCTTAGAGCGTCCTCATGCTGTGTGTGCTTTTTAAACATCTCATTTGACGATGCCACTGAAACTGCATGAATTTCAAATCCCTTTGTAATCGGAGGCTTAGAAGATGAGTTCATTACCTGATACCTCAGTCTGGTAAAGCATAAAACAGAGAGGAAGACGGAGAGATTAAAGGATTGAACTTTTGCTTTCAAGCATATAATGTCCTGTATTTGGATGGTACCATTGATTCAAGAAATGGTTATACATTCTGTGTCAGTTCTATTTCCCCTTAATAACTGAGCCAATTCTGAAGCCAAGGGAGTGCACTGTTTTGTCTGTGTAACAACGGAGTGCCCACGCATCTCTCTATCTTTAGATATACTATCAAAGAAGTCACTCAACTTCAGTCTCCTTATCTCTACATTTGGCACGCATACACAGTTTCACGCTGTAAACATTAATAGTAAGACGTTTCAGAGAAAATATTCGATTATTTCTTGAGCACTTCGTCTATTTGAGCAAAACTTTATATAACCAAAACTGCATCATTCCAAGTTGATCTAAATATTTATCGTCCATTGACATCAGGAAAGAGAATAAATTGAATGAGGCGACGTCTTTCAGCGCCCGAAGGGTTTTATTCTCTGTTATTGACCTGCCAGTCGGGTTGGGAGTCCATTTACAATTCGTGATTACTTTTCAATTTACAATTAATCCAAGGGAAATCCCACCCAATCGATCAGAGCCGATGGTGAGACTGATTCAAATCATATGGAAGCCAGCTCGCTCAACTCACGATCGAGCCAGGCTCCGATGAGCAGCTAGCAGCCTTAGGGAGGGTAATGGCGTGCATGGGAAAGAGACATGTGCTCAATTTGGGTGTACGCCCTCGGAATGATTAACCAAGTATCGATGCTGCATTTCTTTGTACTGCGCACTCAATGTCGCACTCACCCTTGCGTGGTCACCTGGTGTAAGCGGTGTGCGTAAATTTCACGAAAAGCTTTTGTTTCCGTGATCACACATCAACGTGAATTTGGACGACGATATTATGGGTGAATGCGTCATCAAACAGGTGCCCCTTGGAGACGCATTTCGCTTTGATAAAACGTATGATTAGAGGAGAGACTATTGTTATTTCGTGAATGGAGTTGGGTGTCCCTAGATGACCCTATACATCCTAGAAATACTATATATCCTAAGGTGCCGAAGAAATGCGTCAGTTTTGTAGCGCCAACATCACATTCAAGGCTTGTGCATCGCACCAACAGGATTTTTCGTGTTTTATAATCGAAGTTTAAGTTAAACGTATTGCCTACATAATCACGGAATTGAATTTTGTATTATAAAAAAGCCTTAAAGGGAGGGAGAACTGGTTAAAAATTGACTTTGAGTCGTTATTTGATGCACCATAAATGATTCCTATGCCTGGCCCACACAAGGAATATCATCGCTAACGATTTCGCGGGAGATATATTGCTAATTAGGCGTGACGTCAGGAGCTGTGATGAAACACCGAGTTCCCCATCTTTTACAATGGGCCTCGTCATATCAGCGTGTCCTGCGACTAAACCCCTGGATATTTTTTTATTTTCTTTTCGGAAATAGATAGAATAATCATTTTGCCACCAGTCAGGCGCAAACAAAAAATATTTTTCGCTATTTTTCTTATTTTAACAAGCGATTTTCTAGGACACCTACCACGTTTCTCATCCTGAAACAGTAAAAAGGTCAGCCAGAGTGCACCACGCATGCGCTTTCGTTTCGTAAACAACAAAGATGTCCTTTTATGGCGAAGATGCTCTGCTCTGATTGGCTGAAATCGATAGCTTCACGAGGGGAATGGGACCAATCAGCCATCAGCCAAAGCAAGCCATCAGCTGACGTTTACCTCCTATACTTCGCAATGGAAGCCATTCTCCCATAGGCGCAATGCTAACCCCGATATTCGGAATGCATTATTTCCTTACGCTTGCATCCAGGCATGGTGTTTTTGGCACGGAATGCTATCAATTGGTGCTATGAGTCAATAGAACATCACTTAAAATTTAGTTCCCCATCCCTTTAAAATGGTT